>JBCNJP010006008.1:0-37390 GCA_039602395.1 Deinandra increscens subsp. villosa
TTGTAAAACCCGACCCGTTTTGTATATTCGCACGTTTTTAATTTTTGATTAAATATTTATCAAGGAATTTCAATTTTTACTAAATTATATTCTCAAATAATATTTTAATTGTCCAAAAATCATTTTCCAAAAGTGAGATATTCAATTGGTGAATTTTTGTAATAACTGATTTGTTAAAAAATGAAAATAAATCACTTTACGATGTTTCGGATGATTTCGGTAGTTAACCGGGAGATTTGGTAATAACCGGAAGTCTCGTATGAATAAAAGAAAACAAAAACACATTTTAAAATGTTCAAATATCATTTATTAAAACTAAAGGTTGATTTGTGTATAATTGGAGAACTAGTTTTGACGCTTTAAAACGAAAATTCATCAATTCACGATTTTTTGTGCGCGAATCGTCGTAACCGGGAACCTGTAAATCTCGAAATGATATTTTTATGGTTCTATAATGTTCTTATACATGTTTTAAGTTTGTGGTTAAAATTTGGTGCAATTTCGAGTTGAAACGGATAGCGAACGAACAAAATAAAAAGAAAGAAAAGAAAAGAAAAATAAATAAAAAGAGTGTTGGCCGCTGAAATCGAACCAGCGACCTCCACCTTAAAATCCAGCGCTCTAACCACTGCGCCCAGCAAGGATTTCTGTTTTTAATCCGTTACTATATTTATTTAAACATTATTTAGCAGCCCAGATTCCATTTCCAGCATAGTATTACGAGACCAGCTCGTTTTTTTTTCACAAATATGGGCCTAGAAACTTAATTTTTGATCCGTTTTTCGATCCGTTTTCTTTTGTGGTTCACCCTAAACGTGTTCTTCAAGAATTTCCTTCAAAAGACACAATCAATCATGATTCTAATTGATCCTCAATTGAATGCAAAGATTTGACTTTGTCTCCAAGACTTGCCATTTCAAACATCGAAACCCTAGCTTAACCCTCAACTATAAATACCAACTCCTATGGTCTTAGAAAATCGTACACTACAATTCCCAACCCTCAATTTCGTCCTAAAGCCTCTCGTTTGAAGATTCAAAAGTCAACGGGTCAGACTTTGACCATCCGATTTCTCAACCTTCCTTCGGTTTTCGCAAGTAAGTTTCTACACGAAAAGTGTTTGTTTTATTATTTCCTTCGAGAAACTACTCTTCGTTTCTGTTAATGTTGATTATATCAAAAAGTCAACTCTGTGTTCTTAATATGTAATTGGGGAATTGGTCTAAAAATCAATTAAACATATGATGATCCTGTTTTCTGATCATAATCTATTTTAAAGGTATGTTATGATGATTTTGGATCAACAAAACCTATTTTTGACCATAAAGATTAAACCTTTGATGTTCGACCCATTAAAAATCATGACTTTTCATGCATAACTCTTTAATCAAAGGTTTTGAATAGTGAATTAATGGTATGATTTTGTTCTGGACTTTTCATAATGAGGACCAATTAGGTTGGAAATCGTGATTTGACCAATATACAATTTGGTAAACTTTAGGGTTATCTATGTTACTATTAGAACTTTAAGATAAAAATTGTAATTATGCCAAAGTTATTATATTTCCGTCTTGAACCCTATAGTGTTTTAAAAATACATATGGAACCCTTTAGTTTTATAAAGTACATATTTAAACTTATAGAATTGGAAAATACTTATTGCACCCTGAAGTTTAGGAGTTTCTATATTTAAACTTAAGTTTTAGTTTATAAAAACCTTATTAAAAGTCCAGAATAGATTATTTTAATAAAATTTAAACATTTTAAACACAATATATAAAATTTCCCCAATTCCTTAAGAACATAATCCTTAATCATTTCGTATCTCATATTCATTTGGGATAATCATTTCGTTAGGATTATCTTGGTTTGCTTTTCCCTTCTTTTTGGTGTTTGCTCCCGATTTTCTCGCACCTGCTTCAGGTGAGTATTCATAGCCCCTTTTTGCTCTTATATTATTGGGGTGTAACATGTACCTTATATCAAACTCAACCTCTATATATACTTTACTGAAACTCAAACGCGATTCTATATGTGTTATGTGTGAATTCTGGTATGTGAACTTATGTGCTGTATTGTTGTGTTGTGGCTCAAACTCAAACTCAAACCTCGCGTAACATTAACTGTAAAAAGCCGGAGTTACAATAATAGATCTATTGGTGTGACGACCCACCTGACTTGACCGGTAATTGGCGTCGGGTGATTGGTAACCTAATTGTCAGGGTTGGTTATGCACTATTATTTGCTCTATCTCATAACATGTTTATCATACTTGTGAATTATCACTTAACAATAGATCGCATTATGCTTGTATGTGTCAAAACCTATGTTTACTCACCAACTACTTTGTAGTTGACTCTTTACTTTATACATGTTGCAGGAAATGTTAGTGACAAGGACTTGATGTGGACACATAGGATTCTTTTGGGACATAGAAGTGACCTAAATTAAATAATTACCATACTTGTTGAAAATTGTATTTTGAAATCATGTGTTGTATTTATATTTTGCTATATTAATGAAATGGGTATGATTAAGATTTATTGCAACTTAAATTATAGTGTTGTGAGCATCTGGACAATCCTCGTGCCCCGACATATTCCGCCATCGGTTGGGGTGTGACAATCTCTTCCCCTTTCTACCTCGTCATTGCCGACTAAGATGGAACCGATTCTTGATTTAGATATAGCCGTTTGTGTTTATTTTTTCAGGAACCAAGAACGAAGCTGGGATTGCAGACTATGGATTCTTTTTTGAAAGATCATGGATTTTTGGCAGAATTTAGACTTACGAGTCGAGAATCGAGATTGAAGCTAGTTTTTATTAGTGTATTTATGTTTTTTTAGTCTTTCAGTCTTTCGCTTCTGATTTTCTCTCGCTCTGACTGCGGGGGAGTATTACAATATATTATTATTATTAAGTATATTATTAGGGTTGAGCCCATGGGCCCGGTTAGGTTTCTAGTGTTGCTTATGAACTCTATCTATTGTAACCCGGTTATTCAATAATATCATCAAGTTATTCCATATTCTTACAATAACTAGATATAATAAGGATATATGTAGGGATGGAAGTGAAATTGTGATTTTGAAAAATCTGATTAATTTGGCACATGTAGAGGCCTTTAAGTATGTTAAAGGGATGTGGATACATACTCTCTAAGGTTTCATGTTATACATCAGATCTATTGGGTCATCAAGTCTGTGTAGTTTGTTGTTTATGTTAATTATTTTCATCGAAAAGATTGTTTTCGAATAGTCTTTTAATTGGTTGCGTTGTCTCTAAGATCAGTTTTAGTACTTGGAATAGTTTGTATTTCTTTGATAGTAGAATATCTACACTACTACAAAAAATGCCTTTCTTGACGCGCAATGCGTGTCAAGAAAGGAGTCAGATGACGCGCATTTGCACGTCAAGGCAGGCCATGTCAAGAAGCTTCTTGACGCGTAAAATGTGTGTCATCCCATTTATGGCGCGCGAAAGATGACGCGCAATGCGCGTCACAAAATGCACGTCAAGGAAGCCCTCGTCATAAAGAGAGATGACATGCATTTATGCGCGTCATGTTTTTTATTTTTTTATAAAAAAAGTACATTTTTCTAGAATCACTAATTTCACAATTAAATAACAATTAACCTCATAATATAAAATAAAACACACTTATAGCAAAATAATGCATTTCCTATATATATAGCAACATCACAAAGTTAACATGAGTTTACAAATGGATTCGGAATGCTAACAATAAACCTATAATAATAAATCTAGCTAACACAATATCATTTGCCTAAAAACGATTTTTCTCCTATCTTTCTCATACGGACTCCAATTGAGATGATTCAAAAGGCCACGGACTCGTCTCCATGTCCTTTACCATATCATCCAGCTAATCGGTCAAAATAAGCTGCTACAATTGCCAGAAATCGCAGCTATAACCTGATGGGTGCGTTTTGACCCGTTAAGCTTGTTTTGGTCATATCTTGGTCATACGAACTCGGATTTGGATCCATATTAAAGTCCATCATCAGTTGGTTTAGTGGACTAAAAAAAATTGTATTATTCTCAAAAGTGGAAGATTAAATATATATAAATGAGTTTATTATGATACTCAAAGACATATAAATGGAGAGAGGACAACTTACTGGCGCGGCACTAAAGCTGTTCCTGCTTCAATTCCATCCCTTCCAACCTTATATAAAAGAAAAAGAGTTCCAGTCTAATCTAATATAGGTACCATGGTGTAAACTTAGAAGAGTGTCATCAAATTAAATATTAGTTATATTGCACACATGATGAAGTCGCTATTCGATAATGCTTACCGATATTTGTCAAGATCTGCTCTTTCAATGTCTCATACAGAAGCACACCATCAGTCATGTACATCAAAAGGAAGAACATAAACATATGAATCTATCTATCTATACTTGCCAATAAAATAGTAACAAAATTGAAGGATTTTGCTATTTGTCAATCAATTGCCCAACCCAAGTTTATTTCTTTTTCAAAGATAGGAAAAGTAGCAACAGACAATTTTGTTTCTTTTTCAGAGAGCTACTAAAGTGTTCCTCCACCAGCTGTTATTTTGACACATTTTGTATAAAGGATTAAAGGAAACCAAATAAATACCAGGATGGTTTCCTCATACATTATCCCATGAATTAATAGACCAAATTGTAGTCTAGAAGAGAAGTTACCTGGGTTAATTGTGTTTCCTTTCCAGAACCTGTTTCACCTACAACCACCACAACCTGATTCTCTCTCACCACCAATTTTATAAAGATAAGAAAAAAAATATTGGAAAAACATAGAAAATAGTAAAAGCCAAAACCACTCAGACAACCTTTACTGATTTAAAAACGTTATTTCAAGATTGAAAAAAATAGCGTAATATAAAGTAAACATTCAGGACAATTCCTGACCAGTCGGAACCTGGCACTAATTGTTTGTCAATATCCTGAAGCAAAGACCGGTCTGAATATTAGATTTTATCAGTGTTTTGTTCAGTTGTTCCCTACTTCGCTTTTAATGTGATGTCTAACTGACATTAATAGTTTGAGATATTCATAGATTAAGATAAAACAGGAGTTAGATACCAGTTAGAATGGTTTTCCATGTCTTCATATTTACTTGTTTTGATCATCAATCAATACATCATAATACTTCAGTTTTCCCAGTAACATTTTTTGTACTTTTTCTTCAAAAAAAATTATTAGATGAATGGTATAGAATATATCCGCAAATAAAAATCATACCTGTAATAATTTATCACGGACAGAAAATATTGGAAGATATTGTCGTTGTTGTAGTGATTTTGACTTCGCAAAATCACTTACTGCTTCTACCTTTTTTAAGATGTTGAACAAACTTTGCTTCTTCCTTAAAATCAACTTCACCATCTTCACCAACTACAACAATATCTGCATCAATCTAAAATGTAGTTAGAACAAAATATTAAACACTCTACCTCTGCTGAGAGAATTATGGATGACAGTCTAACAACCTGCAAGAATAAAGTATTCAAATGTAAATCCATGTATGTAATTATAGGACGCATAGTAAGATACATACCGATGCATCTGCTGTGATTTAAATGGTCAGCAAATTCGGGGAGCTCCTGATTATTTCAAAAGCAAATGATAGCACAATTCCAGTGTCTAAATCCATCTGTGAAAGGCTGCAAGAAAATTGGTGCATCAAGTGATTTAAATTTAGGGAAAAAAACCATAAAATATTGAATTTTGACCAATTTGAAACCAAATCTGTAGAAAACGGAACTCATTTCCTACATGTATAATATGTTTCTGCTATACTCAACTATATATCAATAAACCACTCATTCTTTCAGTCTCAAGATCTCATAATTGGTAATATTGGAGACTCGAGAGGAGTGCTAGCGACCAAAGATGATAACAATGGTTTAGCTGCTATCCAATTCACCGTTGATTTGAAGCTTAATCTCCCAAGTAACCATATTTCTCTTTCTGATTACATGTTTCAGCAATTTAGGGATTTCTTGAAAGTTGATTTTATAAATCATACATATCTTTTTTACCCTCCTTTCTCAGGAGCAGCTGCTAGGATTCAGCAGTTCAAAGGACGAGTTTTTGCATTACAAGACAAGCCAGAGGTTGCTCGGGTCCAGTTACCCAATAGTGATTCACCTGGTTTAGCAACGGTTAGAGCTTTTGGTGACTTCTGCCTAAAGGATTTCGATTTAATTTCTGTAACAGATGTTTAGCATATTTTCCCCAATTTTATTATCACAACAACATTCATCGGACAGGAACATAATAAACCCTAGTTTCATAAAACAAAGGATTCAATGAGAAGCTAGCAAACAGTATCAAACTAGGCATAATCACCGCTATATATTCGGTTTTCAGAAATCAAAGTGAGAAACTAACTATTAGACGTATAGTATAGTTTATATATATTTGTCATAGATTGTATATAGTCGATAGTACAGGGATGTCACTGTAATTGTATTTACTATATATTGTCGTGAATTATAATGGAGAGGCAGATTTCGATTCCTAACATGGTATCATGAGAAACCTCTGATTGCCATTCTCTTTTCCTACGACATCCCTCCAGCCGGCCCTAACCCTAGCCGACTTCTCTTTTCTCGCCGGCTTCTTCTTTTCCGGTCACCTTCTTCCTCCTTAACCGCAAGCCATGGGTGATAAACCAAAGTCCCCCCTCCTTCTCGACCTGATTATAAGCCTATCCATCCCGCTCTCACGATCTCGAACATTAAAACCCTTATCCCCATAACCCTCGACATGAACAATGATGAGTACAATCTTTGGTCAGAAGTTTTTCAAGTGCACTGTAAGGCTTACGATGTACTCGATCATATTCTACCTTCTGAAGCCGCTGGTTCTTCCACAGAAAAGACAACCGAGGATCAAGCATTGTGGGAACGGCTCGATAACGTAGTTTTACAATGGATTTTCGGCACCATCACACGTGATCTGTTGAAGACAATTATGAAGAACGGTCACAGTGCTGCTGATGCTTGGGGTACGTTGAAGAAGTTGTTTCTCAACAATCAAAATCAAAGGGCCGTATATCTCCAAAACAAGTTTGCCAACACACGACTCGATGATTTCCCGGACTGTGCCGCTTACTGTCAAGCATTAAAAACCCTCTCTGATCAGCTTATTGACGTCGGAGCCAAAGTCGATGATCATATGCTTGTGTTGCAACTGATCGCCGGATTAAACGAAAAATATGACGGCGTTGCGATGTTGTTGCAACAATCATCTCCTCTCCCGGATTTCTTCTCGGCAAGATCGAAGCTTGTACTCGAAGAGACGCGTAAAAAGAATCAACACCAACCGCCGGCCGCGGCGTTTGCCGCTTCTGCAGGTCCGGCCGGAAGTCCGGCCGCCGGCGCCAACTCGGGACAGCCGCAGCAATCGATGGACCAACCCATCATGCGAAACAATTCAGGTGGTACTTACTTTAATAATTTTAATAGAGGCGGGGGCAGACAATTTAATAATAGGGGCGGTCGGGGTCGAGGGGGTAACAACAATAATAATAACTATCGGGGACGTTCAAGGAACACTCGTAATGGTTACAACAATTCTTTTCCAACACCTTGGAATGCACAAAGCTTTGGCCCATGGTCGTATAACACTAATTTTCAAGCTCCACCGTGCCCGTACCCGACCATGCAGGTGCATCCCCGACCCACCCCACAGTTTCGACCCCCTAATTCTGCAGGTATCTTGGGTCCAGCCCCTCAGGCCTATGCTATGGATGGTTCACACATGCTGACCTACATGCCTCAAGGATCAAATTATACCATGACTCTAAATCCAGATCAGCAGCAGTGGATTCTTGACACCGGGGCAACTCATCACATGTCCAACAACTCAGGTATCATCTCAAATTATGTCAATAATGGTAATCAAAACCATATAGTCGTTGGTAACGGTCGCCACATACCCATTCGCGGAACCGGTAACACCACCCTTAAACCACCTTTTCCTCCTTTAAAAATAAATAATATTCTTGTCGCCCCTCACTTAATCAAAAACCTTCTTTCAGTTCGCCAATTAACCACCGATAATAAAATCTCTATTGAATTTGATCCCTTTGGTTTTCTTGTGAAGGACTACCAGACGCAGATACCTATCCTCAGATGTGACAGCTCGGGGGATCTCTACCCGCTCTCAACACCATCCAGCCGTCTGACCAGCCCATCCACTTTTGCAGCGTTATCCCAAGACCTTTGGCATTCGCGTTTAGGCCACCCAGGCTCCTCTATTTTACGTGTTTTGAATTCTAGAAAACTTATTGATGTTGGTTCATTTTCTGATACTGGTTTGTGTGAATCTTGCGTGCTTAGTAAACATATTAAATTACCATTTTCTGATTCACTAACTAGTACTTTCATGCCCTTTGATATTATTCATAGTGACCTTTGGACATCCCCCGTCACAAGTTCCGGGGGGCATCGCTATTACGTCCTTTTTCTTGATGATTATACAAATTACTTGTGGACGTACCCTTTAACACATAAATCTCACGTTTTCACAGTTTTCTCCACTTTTCATCAAATGATTCAAACACAATTTAATGCCAACATCAAAACCTTACAATGCGACAATGGAACAGAATTCAATAACAAACAGTTTCATGAGTTTTGCAATAAAACTGGCATGCTATTTCGTTTTTCATGTCCACACACCTCTCCTCAAAATGGCAAGTCAGAGAGAAAAATACGATCCATTAATAACATCCTTCGGACCCTTCTCACCACAGCTTCTCTTCCCACCACCTTCTGGCACCACTCGTTACAAATGTCCACTTACCTCCTCAATATTTTACCAACCAAAACCAAACAACTTCTCTCCCCCACCTTTCTTCTTTACGGCAAACATCCCACTTATACTCACCTTCGCACCTTCGGCTGCCTTTGCTACCCTTTATTCCCGTCCACCACCATTAACAAACTTGAACCTCGTTCTTCTGCTTGTATCTTTCTCGGGTACCCCTCCAACCATAGGGGGTACAAGTGTCTTGAACTATCAACCAAGAAAATGTTCATATCTCGACACGTCGTCTTTGACGAGCGCGTCTTTCCCTATCGTCACGATCTCCCAAACTCCCTTCCCCACACTACAGCCGAGAGCGGGTTCGATCCCACAAGCTGGCCTTCGGTCGCCTTCCCCACACAGCCGCCCCCCGTCCCTGTCACTCCTTCCCACTCCGTAAACCATCCCACCAGCCCATTGCCTTCCCACACCTTATCCGGCCCACACTCATCTCCTAACGGCCCAACCCCTAGCCATCCCACGAGCCCAACTACCAGCCCTCCTCTCACCCCACACACCAACGCCGGTTCTGCCTTCTCGCCACCCTCATCAACCTCGTCCCAACCTTCCCAGCCTCCTACGCCACCTTCGCCTCCCCTTCCTCCCACACGCACCATGACCACACGCGGCATGGTGGGTACCATTAAACCCAAGAAAATCCTTAACCTTCATACCGCTACCCTTACACCCATTCCCAAAAATGTCAATGAAGCCCTAAACTCACCCGTGTGGCACCGTGCAATGACTGATGAGTTTAATGCCCTTATCGATAATAATACTTGGGAATTGGTACCTAGGAGTTCTGACATGAATTTAATTAGATGCATGTGGATTTTTAAACATAAAATGAAATCTGATGGTACTCTTGAGCGCTATAAAGCGCGATTAGTTTGTGATGGCAGGTCACAACAGGTGGGCATCGATTGTCATGAGACGTTCAGTCCGGTCGTTAAACCGGCCACTATCCGAGTTGTTCTGAGCTTAGCATTGTCACAGGGTTGGAGTATTAATCAGTTGGATGTTAAAAATGCATTTTTGCATGGTAACTTGCAGGAGACAGTGTACATGCATCAGCCTGCGGGGTTCAGGGATCCTTCTTATCCCTCTCATGTTTGTCGTCTGAGGCGTTCTCTATACGGGCTCAAGCAGGCTCCCAGAGCTTGGTACCAGCGGTTCACTGACTTTGTGTCCACCTTGGGGTTTAATCACAGTTCCTCAGACCATTCTTTATTCATCTACAGGCGGAATAACGACGTTGCTTATTTATTACTCTACGTCGATGATATTATTTTCACTGCTTCTTCAGAGTCTCTTCACCGCCAGGTTATGTCTCAACTGTTTGCAGAGTTCGCTATGAAGGATCTAGGCCCGCTATCTTACTTTCTGGGTGTTTCAGTGAAACGTGACTCACATGGTATGTATCTCTCCCAGCAGTCCTATGCGGCTGATATTCTTGCTCGTGCACACATGACAGAATGTAATCCGGTACAGACACCGGTTGACACTAATGGGAAATTGAGTGCTTCTGATGGGGACTTACTTGATGATCCTACTACATATAGGAGTCTGGCCGGGGCCCTTCAGTATCTAACATTCACCCGGCCGGATATCTCGTACGCTGTTCAGCAGGTCTGCATGTATATGCATGCACCCATATCATCTCATCTTCATGCCCTTAAACGGATCTTGCGTTATGTAAAAGGTACACTTGATTTGGGTATGTACGTGACTGCTTCTTCCTCTCCGTCTCTGGTTGCTTATACGGACGCAGATTGGGCTGGTTGTCCGGATACGAGGCGTTCTACCTCCGGTTACTGTGTGTATTATGGCGATAACTTGGTTTCTTGGTCCTCTAAACGTCAGACTGTCGTTTCTCGTTCCAGTGCCGAGGCCGAGTACAGAGGGGTGGCGCAAGTTGTGGCTGAAATCTGCTGGTTACGCAATCTGTTACTGGAGCTTGGCACTCCTCCCAGGCGTACATCCCTGGTTTACTGTGATAATGTAAGTGCAATTTATATGTCGGGGAACCCAATTCAGCATCAGCGGACTAAACACATTGAGATAGACATCCATTTTGTCCGTGATCAGGTTCGACAGGGCAATATTCGAGTTCTCCACGTTCCCTCCCGGTACCTGTTTGCGGATATTTTTACGAAAGGATTGCCTCGTTACCTTTTTCTTGACTTTCGGAACAGTCTAAGTATCCGTCGTACTCCTCCTTAGACTGAGGGGGTATATTAGACGTATAGTATAGTTTATATATATTTGTCATAGATTGTATATAGTCGATAGTACAGGGATGTCACTGTAATTGTATTTACTATATATTGTCGTGAATTATAATGGAGAGGCAGATTTCGATTCATAACAATAATATATCAGAAAATAACCCACAAATGAGGAATACTTGATATAAAAATATATATACTCTCAAACACATTATTAGAATATGAGATGTACGTCTCCAACCCAGAAACAAGACAAAGCAAGGATGGAATATCTAGATCTTTCCTGACCAAATTATGATGAGTAGGAATTCGATCAAGAAGAACAAGGCAAGCATGCATGCACACTTTTTAAGGAATAGACCGGTTACAAGTAGTGATTTGCGAGCTAACAAGAAGGATACATGTGTCAGTTGAACATGCTTAACCATAAACAGTTCATCAAGACAAGTAAGCAACTATTACCATGAATCTAAAGAGGTTGAGTGCTTGATCATAGAAAATAATGCAAGAAAATAAGAAATTTGAACATCCCCACTAGTACAAAAACTATTTATTGATGCTATGGTTTTTAATTTATTGGGGGTGTTTTGGCCTAATAGCATCAATAAATGATTTTTTGATGCTAGTATTAGAAACCCCCTCATTAAAGTAATTTGTTAAAGGTGTTTAAGATTTGTTGAGGGTGTTTTCTTAACCCTCTCATTTGTCTAATTTAATCATTGATTTGTTGAGGGTGTTTGATTTGTTAAGGGTGTTTTTATGAATCGTTTGTTGAGGGTGTTTATTATTTTTTGTGGGTGTTTTTTTGAATTGTTTGTTGTGGGTGTTTATGATTTGTTGAGGGTGTTGATTTTAATTTTTTGGGGGTGTTGGTGTTTGATTTGTTGAGGGTGTTTATAATTTATTAAGGGTGTTTTTTTTAAATAAACAAAAAGTAAAATTGATATTTTAATCGAGAGTGTTTTTATGGAAAGAATGAAGAAAAAGGATGGAAAAAAAAAGAAACATAAAAAAACGATGAGAGAAGGGTTAGAACCCACGTCCTTGCTGTTACAAATAGGGATAAACTACCGCTGGAGCAACAAAGATTTTGTGTTATAATTCCAGATCTCCTTTCTCTTATACACGATGTTTAAGCGACCTGGTTTCCACTGCATGACTATTTTCTCGTTTTCCAACTCCCAAACCCATAAAAACACGTTTTTAACTTAAATTAGCCTCCTATAATAATCTCTTATCACTTATAAATAACTATGAAACTTCTGAATCATCTAAAACTATGAATCAAATTGATGAATTATCCATTTAATATTTTATTCAAACTTTAATTATCATTATCTCTTCAAATTAAACCTCCACACGAACTCTCCATAATAAATAGAACCCTAAACCTCTTCTGGGATCCTGTCTTGACGATTCCAAACCCTCAATTTCGTCTCAAAGTCTCTCTTTCTTGATTTCAAAAGTCAACAGCCCGAACTTTGACCGTACGATTTCTCAACCTTCTGCTAGTTATCTGAGGTAAGTTTCTTCATGAAAAATGTTAGTTTTATTTTTTCCTTCGAGATACTGATGTCCGTTTTTGTTCATATTGATTATATTAGAAAGTCAACTCGGCGTTCTTCATATTTAATTGAGGAAATCAAATTAAAAGTAATTAAACTCCATCCCACTGTTTTTTTTATGATTATAATCTGTTCTATAAGTTTATTTTGATGTTATGAAACTATAAAACATAACTCTAAACCATAAAGATTAAAACTTTAACCTTTGACCCGTTAAAAATCAAGACTTTTTATAAACAATTCAACTACCGGGTGATTTCGCAATTTGGTAAACGTTATGAATCGGTTCTGGACAGTTTTTAATAACATATAATTATGTTCGCAAACATAAAAGTGGTCATAGTAGAAATAATGCAAATTTTAATTATATGTCGTTAAAAATAACTAAAAATATAAAATTTGAGTATTCGATGTATTATACTTAGATATCCATTCCATATTTCCATATTTCAAATTTATTTAATTACTTTAAAATTTGAATATTAGAAATATATACATTCCATTTTGCATAATCAATTTATTTAAAACACAAATATGGTAGATATAATTTTAAATATATTTAATAATAAATATATCATTTATTATTATATATTATAAGTACTAGTTAGTGTCCCGGGTAAATACCCGAGGCTGTGATATAAAAAAAATTAAACGAATTAAAAGATGAAAGTTTTTTTTCTAACTATTAAACGAATGATCGAATTGGAGTTTAAGTTCATCAATGGTGGGTTTAGAAAGTCGCGACTTTGTTTTTTGATTCGTTCACCATCATTCGTTGATCGAAACCTAAGCAATATGGATCTAGTTTTGTTAGGTTTTCTTTCACGAATCCAAAGTAATTACGGATCAAATTTTCATTGAGAAATGAAGAAGATATGATGAATCAAAGTTATAGTATTGTAAAACAAATATGGATAATTTTGTATGGAAATAATTTAATTTTTTGATTTTTAATTATAAATCTTTCCTTTTTGTAAATACCATTTATTTTTTTAATTCAAAAATATATAAAAATGACACATAAGCTAATCCTCGGTGGCACACCTTAAATTGTGCCACCTACACATTAAAAACTTGTGTTTATTATATAGTATAGATGGTATCCATTCACATGAGTTTGCTTAAACATTTGTTTAATCGTAAGATATGTTTAAAGATTTGTTCATAAGATATTAATTTATTTCTTACGGTACGTTTTTCTTATTATGTGATTTATTAAGTCCCTTAATATATATAAATTTGTAAAAAGGATTCAATAAAAAAAACTTATTAACAAATTTTCCTTGGTATATTAGAACTTGTTTTTAATGTATATAATATATGTGTGTATATATAGAAATACAATGGATCGTGCTAATTGGATGTATAAAACCGCACGTAGTTCTTCAATATACATGATGGGTGTTCAAAAGTTTCTTAGTGTTGCCGAAGCTAATCGCATGAATGAAGGAAGTGGGGTCATTTTTTGTCCTTGTAACGTTTGCAAAAACTTCAAAAGCTTTGATGCTATCGGAATCATAGAGTTTCATTTGGTACAAAATGGTTTTATGCCTAGATACACTTGTTGGTCAATGCATGGAGAATCACGACTTGATCAAGCCACATCGTCGATGACAATGAGTACAAATAACAATGAACGACACCTTGGTGATGATGACGCACAATCGCATGACCCCAATGCCAATCTAAATGAATTGTTACATGATATAGAAACTAATATTGGTGATAATGAGCATGAAAAATTACAACACTTATTTGAAGATGCAGAAAAACCATTATACAAAGGTTGTAAATTTTCAAAACTTGATTTCGTGTTGAGGTTGTTTAACTTAAAGTCGAAAAATGGATGGAGCGATAAAAGTTTCACAAGTCTATTAGTACTTTTGCATGACATTCTTCCAGAAGACAATGACTTACCAATATCGACATACCAAGCAAAAAAGTTGATGTGTCCGATGGGATTAGAAGTTGAAAGAATACACGCATGTCCTAATGATTGTATGTTATATATAAAGGAGTTCAAGGATCAACATAAATGTGTTAATTGCGGTGCATCAAGGTATAAACGTAAAAATGAATCGGATGACTTTGACGATGATGTGACAAAAAATGGACCACCGGCTAAAATGTTATGGTATTTCCCTATTATACCAAGGCTGAAAAGGTTATTTTCAAACAAAAAAGAAGCCAAATTATTACGCTGGCATTCAGATGAGCGTATAGTTGATGGAAAACTAAGACATGTGGCAGATTCACCACAATGGAGAAACATTGATCATAAGTATCCAGAATTTGGGGAGGAGATTAGAAACATACATTTTGGGCTTAGTTCAGATGGGATAAATCCTTTCGGGAACATGAGTAGTCGTCATAGCACGTGGCCGGTTCTTTTATGCATCTATAATCTTCCTCCGTGGTTATGCATGAAACGAAAATATATTATGATGTCGTTGTTGATTCAGGGTCCGAAGCAGCCTGGTAATGACATTGATGTGTATTTGTCTCCTTTAATTGATGACTTAAAAACTCTTTGGTGTTTAGGTGTAGATGTATATGATGCTTATAAGGAAGAAAACTTTAAATTGAGGGCAATGGTTTTTTGCACTATAAGTGATTTTCCAGCATACGGTAACTTGTCGGGATACAACACAAAGGGTAAAAAAGCGTGTCCTAATTGTGAAAACGAGACAAATTCGAGATGGTTAAAATATTGGAAAAAAACGGTTTACATGGGACATCAAAAATTCCTTCCACGTGGTCACATTTTTCGGGATAAAGAGGACGAGTTTGATGGAACTACCGAGGACAAAACAATGAGGAAACGATTTGATGCATTTTCACGCGTTGAAAATCTAAAAACCGTGTTGGGAAAAAGAAACCGTGGTGCTAACAAGGGACGTGGTGTTGACAAGGAACATGGTGTTGACAATGGAACCATATGGAAAAAAAGATCAATCTTTTGGGATTTACCTTATTGGAAGCATTTAGATGTAAGACATTGTCTAGATGTTATGCATATAGAAAAAAATGTATGTGATAGCTTGTTGGGTTTATTATTAAATATTCCGGGTAAAACTAAAGATGGGATTAATGCCCGAAAAGACATGGTAGATATGGGAATACGTAAAGAGCTTGCCCCTATTCAGAGAGACAATCGTATCTACCTACCACCTGCATGTTATACTACATCCAAAGAAGAAAAAACAAAGTTTTGTAAATGTTTACACGATATTAAGGTTCCATCAACTTATTCTGCAAACATTAAAAGGTTGGTGTCGATGAAAGACTGTAAATTGTTTGGCATGAAGTCTCATGATTGCCATGTTTTGATGACGCATATGATTCCTATCGCAATTCGTGGATTATTACCAGAAAACGTCAGACATACAATCACAAAGCTTTGTTTATTTTTTAACAACATTCACTCAAAGGTTATTGATGTAGAGGCTTTGGATAAATGGCAAAAGGACATTGTCGAGACCCTTTGTGAATTAGAGATGTACTTTCCACCGTCGTTTTTTGATATCATGGTTCACCTAATTACTCATATCGTAGAAGAGATAAAGAGTTGTGGTCCCGTATTCCTACGATACATGTACCCTTTTGAAAGGTATATGAGTTTTTTAAAAGATTATGTAAGAAACCGTAATCGACCTGAGGGTAGTATTGTTGAAGGATATACTTCTGAAGAGGTGATAGAGTTCTGTCAAGGTACATTCTTCATAACTTGTATAACTATGACATTAATAATATATATTAGTGTTGTTGTTAAATATAACTTATAATTTAATCATTTGTTTTTTTAGGCTACTTGGAAGGTGTCGAAAGTATTGGAATTCCTAAAACTCGTCATTCAGGTCGACTTGATGGTAAGGGTGTAATTGGCAAGAAAGCATTCATCCCAACCCGCGATAGTTTAGAAACTGCACATTTAGTCGTCCTAAAACACATGACATGTCTTACTCCATACCTTGATGAACACATAGATACATTACGGGCGACACACCCGGGTAAGGACAAAATGTGGTATGTGAACACGCATAACAAAGAGCTTTCGAGTTGGTTGAGACGTAAGGTAATGGAGACCGATACTGATGAAACAGTGAACAAGTTGGGGCAGGGTCCGGATTTTAAAGTGCAGTCTTACCAAGGGTACGACATTAATGGTTATACGTTTTACACCAAAGATCGAGATCAAAAAAGTACAACGCAGAATAGTGGAGTGACAATAATTAGGGGTGTGCTCGGTTCGGTTGGGTTCGGTTTTTAGCTAAAACCGCAACCGAAACCGATACATTCGGTTTTTTAGTTTTAGAAACCAATCGGTTTCGGTTCCTAACGGTTCGGTTTTTCAGTTTTTGGACTAGGTTCGGTTCGGTTTTCGGTTTATAAACCGAACCTCTAAAATCTAATAACACTCACTTACAGGCCATGTTCAGATCAAATAAGTTCGACCCATCTCACAGCCATCGGTGGTTTTGAAGTTTGGAATGGATGCATGATTCTATTTATAGAGGGATGGAGGGTTGAGAAAGTGTATGAATGTCGATGTGGGATGAGATAAGACTTTTATAGAGAGGGGGAGGTTTGAGAAATTGTCAGCTTTCGATGTGGGATAAGTTAGTGTATATTATTAAAGGTAATGAATACAGTATAGTTAATAGTGGTCTCTAATTGTCGTTTTATAAAATATATATTAACACATCTGCATGTAAAGGAATTCGTAAATCGTAAGAACCATCGCGAGCGATGTGAATACTAATTGAAGTCACCAACTGTGCTATGAACTGTTTTTGATTTAAATTTAACTTGTTAAAATGAACCTTAAAATAAGTTTGCAACGTTGCAGAAGCTTACTACATATTATTTATAGTCATAAATAATAAGCCGGTGGGTCCGACGCGTAAATACTTTATGTCATGGTATGGATTGATGGTTAAACAAAGATTGCCCCTTCATATCAAGACGGGTAAAGTTCCTAAAAAGTTAATTGATAAGATATGGAAGGAAGCCAAGGTATTTATATTTTCATATATAATTAAGTTACCTGTTAGTTAATCATTTATGTTTAACCTATTGTTTTTATAAATTTTAGGCTTTTTGGAACATTCAAACAGACGAGCCAAAAGATTTAATGAGGAAAAAAGCTATAAAAATTAGTACAAATTTTAAAAGTAGGCTTGTTACTAATTTTGTAAACAAAGGCAAGAATGCTTGTGACAAATATTCTTTTATCAAAGTTGACGAATGGAATGAGTTTGTTACACAAAAGACTACCCCGGAGTTTAAGGTATGTTTGAATTCTTAGCCACAATTTGTTGACTTGTCACTTGTATATGGGTTTGGAAATAGTAATAACAATCTCTTGATTTATGGTAAGGAAATAAGCGAGAAAGCAAAAGCAAATGCAGCAAAACAAACATCTGTGCCCCGTCTAGGACGAAGTGGATGGACGGGTATAGAAGAAAAGGCTGATTTCATATGGCCTATACTAGTTGAAAAGTATCCGTTGCTTGATAAAATGAAAAATGAGCGTTCTCGATTATATATAATGGGTAGAGCAAAAAGAATAAAAAAAGCAAAAGGAAGTGAAACCGACTCCTACGAACTTCCACTGGACGCGATTACCACGTTTGGGGATCTGGTAAATAGTTGTTCTAGTTGATTTGATAAAATTCAATATTTATTATAGTTCAATATCTTAACAATTTTTTTTTGGTATAGGTTCGTGTGGAGAGAGAGATGATAGCGGATGGAAGCTATCTAAAAGAAAAGGATGATCCACTAGTTAGAGTTTTGGGATCTGAACATGGGGGGCGATCACGGACTGTATCCGAGGTCATAGGTAATATATATACATATATATTGAGTTTTTTTACTGTATTTATAAATATTGATATTGTAATGATATTGGGAATAGACCCCGACCAATTCGAGAATTAGTTGATCGATTATCGGCTCACGTTGGTAATGATTATGTCATTGAGGTTGTTTCACCTAATGGCATGTATCCTGAGCCGGTTGATGAGGACATTCCATATTCAGAATTGTTACAAATATTCTTGAATGCATGGCTTGATGTCACAGTATTACATTGGTTTGCAATGTAAGTTACTGTTATTGTTTTTATATTGTACAATAACATTTTTGGATACAATATATTGTATTTGCTAACTTTGTGATTTTTTTTCTTGATTTTAGGCACTTCTTTGAATCGAGCAATTCCCGATGTGCTTTTTTCAACCCGCAACTCATCAATGCTCCACTATGTAAAAGAAATCGTGCAGGTGTTGGAAAACATATTCAAGACATATATACTCTACATTCTGAGAAGATGTTTTTTATTGCACCATATCTTGTTGGGTAATATACTTGTCCTTACCATACTTGCTCCTACATAGATACACTTACCTAATTGTTATATAATTTTTATTTTTGTAGCAAACATTGGTCGCTTCTCATTGTTTGTCCTACCTACAAAAGCGGCTATATTATTGATTCTAAAAGAACGGGAAAGAACAAGAATAGTTACTTGCTTGTCTCTATACTTGAAGAAGTTTTTCGGGTGCGGTTTAATTGGCATGTGGTAAAGGTATGTGCCTAATTAAATGTACAAATTCCAATCCATTGCCATTGATTGGTGTTTTTGAAAGCTTTTGTTACTGCCATGGGTTATAATTTAAGTGCAGCTCACTTTTATTATATTTTCATATTAGTGAAACTAACTTAACCAAATGAAAGTTGCTTTATAATATTGTTGTTGACATGAGTTTGTTAATTTTAGAAAAACTAAGTGGCTGTTGATTTTGTTTGAACATATGAATGTGGTTATACATGATTTTAATGAATAGATGATAACTTTAATATAAACATTTTGATCATGAAAGTAGTTTAAATTGATGCCTAATATGGTTGCTGGCATGATTTTGTTAACTTTAGAAAAACTAACTACTCTTGATTTTGTTTGAACATATGAATGTGGTTATACATGATTGTGATGAATAGAAGATTGCTTTAATATAAACATTCTGATCATGAAAGTAGTTTAAATTGATGCCTAATTTTGATTGAAACCATATGAAAGCTACCATTATTCAACTCGAAACTAATTAATTGTGAATATAATGCAGTGCAAGCAACAAAGTAGCTCTTGGGAATGTGGCTATATGGTTATCAAACATATGCAAGAGTTTGTACAATATATTCAGCATGATCTTGTTAACCGGGTAAGTGTTTACTATGTATTCATATACATTATTGACTATTGCACTAAAGCACATATATTTTAATTCACACTTTGTTATTTATTTATTTTTAGTTTTGGAATGAAGAAGGGAATTTCCCGCACTCCGAAATTGAAGATTTGGTCTTGCGCTTAATGCCGGAGTTTATTAACAAGGTGTTTGAAGACCCGACTCGTTAAAAGCGTCTTAAGGTTAGCAAATGTCAAAGCGGACGTGGATCTAGTTTGTAGGCTTTTGTGCGATTTAGTGGTTTTGTAATTCACTTGAATTAGAATATTTTTGCATTGTAATTTGGGTTTTCATAGTAGCTACAAAGGTTGTAAGTTTTGGATTCCATTATTTAAAAGTATTTAGATTTGAATTCAAGATTATTATTTGGCTATCTTTTGATTTTAAATTTAGGCATATGTATGGAGTATTTTAATTATATATTATTGAAATAATATACAAAAGGTTTTTCTAGTTTTTTGAGGGTGTCCTTGAATCATCCGAAGTCAAATTTTTAGGGTGTTTGAGTTGGGTTTTTGAGGGTGTTAAGGCTGGTTTTTTAGGGGTGTTTGAGTTGGTTTTTTGAGGGTGTTCAAGCTGGTTTTTGAGGGTGTTTGATCTAGTTTTTTGAGGGTGTCAAAGCTGTTTTTTAAGGTTGTTGAGCTGGTTTTTTAAGGGTGTTTTGAAACCCCCTTATTTAATGTTTTATTTTTTGATGCTCTATTTGTTGGGGGTGTTGCAAAACACCCTCAACAAACTAAAATAACACCCTCAACAAATCATTTTTGTAGTAGTGTTCGTAATCCATAACCAGTTGAATACCTGGACCCAACGATGTCAATTTGTGTCGTTAACTGGATAGACACGTGCTTTGCACGTGAGGACAAAAATGTCCTTTCTTATGTACTAGATATTTTATATTTTTAAATCCCCTTTAACCTATATAAACCCTAACGTCTTTCTTCTCAAACACCTCACTCTCAAGAAGTGTTAACAGATCCCATTCTCTCTCATCTTTTTCGTTCTAGTTCATGAAAGAAATGAAAATGGTGATCTGTCCTTGTGGGTTTGTAACAACCATACGCACCTCCTTCACGACAACAAACCCAGGCTGACGTTTCCATTGTTATGCTAGACATGCAAGTTTAACCTTGTTTTTTAATAAAATTATTGAAATATTCATCTCCCATCTTATCTGACCTAATTTTCTTTCAGTAGGGTTCAAAGTGTTTGTTTGTAAGTTGGGTTGATCCTCCACTATCTGAAAGGGCACTTGAAATACTCTGCAAGTACCAGGAGGATTGCAAAAGATTGAAACTTGAAGTAAAAAATCTGAGATTTGTAGTGCTTTTGAGTACGTTGGGTGTTCGTTGTGATGTATTTCACTGGAAAATGAAGTGAATTGAAGTTTAATTTTATTGAACAAATTGACTTTAATTTCAGTATTATGTTGTAATGGTCAATTTGTGAATGATGTATTAGTATTATGCAATGAAAATAATGGTTTTATGGAACTCATTATTTAACCTTATGTATTATATGTTGTACTGGTAAATTTGTGATATAATTTGGTCAATTTTTGAACTCCAGTATGTGTTGTTACCGCCAATGTAAAAGATCACAATATGTGGTGTTTGTGCTAGACATGTAAGTTTAAAAAGGAGAAAGTATCCAGAATCACCCGTTCTTCAAATCAATGATGCAAACAAGATAGAATCAATGATCAACACTACGATGTGAGGCTAATCTTCTTAAAGTCACCCCCAGGGCTAGGGTTTGTGTACTTTTTCATGTCTAGTTGTAATAGAATCTTGAATTGAATCATATTATTCTGCTGTCTTGTAAGAATCTCATGATTTAAACGGTTGATTGTGGGTGAGTGGAGATTGATTATTTTACTAGTTCAATTGTTGTGTGTCACGAAATAGGATTATGTTCTTGTTGGTCAATGCACTGCATATTGAATTATTACTTGAGTTTGATTCTAGCGTAGCAGCATCCTAGCACACACCCTTGGTCGTAATTAGGTTCTTGTCTTGTAGTGTGGCCGAATTACTTTGCTTGTTAAAGTCTCTTTCATTACAATTAGTAGATTATGTCTATGTAACGCTTTGAGATTCACTACAACTAGGTTGCATGATTAATCGCAACACCCGAACCCTAGGGATGATTTATTTGTCAATCATTGTTTACAAGTTCGTTTACTTTTGATGCTTTGTTTGTTTGCTTGCTTTCAATTTAGTTTAAGCAAAACCAACTAAAAAAACCAATTTTATTTCGGTATTTAAGTTAGATAATTAGTCAAGTAATTAACCGCACCGACCACAGACTCTTCTTTGTTCGAAAACCCTCACTTGCCCTAGCTAGCCTAAGGTGAATAAGATCCTGAGTACAATCTACACATCTTACTTGGTCGGGACTTCGACCCTGATTAATGTTACACGTGACTCTATATTGATGTGTTAGGAATGTTAGATTTGGTATGTGAGACATGCATGATAACTGGTAATTATGCTTGGTCACTAATTTAATAAGCAAGTCACCAAGGTGTCGTCAGGTCAACTTGGTTATTTTGGTCAAACATGCATCTATTTTTGGTAAACCCAAAACCAAGTTAAGTACGCGAACACTTGGAGTCGTTTGGATATGACAGGATTTTAGATTAATGTAAACACTTGTATTTACACATTTATATATGTTAGGTGGTGTCTAGGAGTTCACCTGCATACTACATTTGGTTTTGTAACACGCACCCTAAGGTGAATTCACTGTCCTCTTTTATATATATCTCCTTTGAGGGATAAAATATGTGGTAAACATTTGGATTTGGTATTTCTGTTACATAACTTGATCATTAATGTACACACATAACACAATTAAAATTTCTTAACATATCAGATCGTTAATAGAGGATTAGCAAGGAAATATTGAGTAGTACTACCGGGTCTGACAAACCCAGCCCGTGTTAGTCACACTAACTCAAATGGAGGTCGAACGGGTGTAATGATTGTCCTAAACTTTTACTATTGTTTGTGTTAGACATGGTGGAAAGGCATAAGCATAACCGTCAGCTTCGAGTGCGAACTATAATCTAGCTAACCATCGATATAAATGCATTTACATTTATGCAACATTTGAACTTACATACTGTATAAAAATTTGAACTCATCAATATTTGTGTTGACATATTTTAGCATGTTTTTCTCATGTAACTAAGGTATGGAGGATGTTAGAACGCATAGTTTTATTTACATTTTGAAAACGTGTTGGTTATTGTTTACATTGGTTGGGCGCTTGTTTTGCGCATAACTTTTACATAATCTTTACTTTACACTTACGCACTACTTAAACTGTTTTTTGCTCATGGTTATGAGTAACTTCACATATTTTCTAAACCCATTTAGTGGTCGTTTGTATGGCTAATGACTCAGTCCTGATTTACCACGTGCCTCTCGGTAAAACTCCGTCAAGCGAATATTAATGTCTCCCTCGATTTCGTTAACCAAACTTGAGGGTGACCCGCTGCAATCTCCCACTGAATATCGAGCCTTCTTTGGTGCTTTCCAATACCTTATACTAACGAGAAACGATGTCGCTTTCACTACCAACAAACGTTCTCAATTTATGCATTTGCCCACCGATCAACATTAGGCCACCCTAAAGCGTCTACTACGCTACTTACACGGGACAATGCGTCTACTATTGCACGATCATCCACTGAAGCTGAATTTCGTGTCGTTTCATCAACGACAACCGAGCTTCAGTGGATAATTTCCTTACTATCTGAACTTGGTTACATGTCCAACTCCACACCAATAGTTTTTTTTGTGACAACCTAAGCGTTACAAACTATTATGCTAACTCGGTTTTTCATTCGAGGATGAAACACCTTGCCCTCGGTTTTCATTTTGTTCGCGAGAAGGTTTAGGATGGCACTATTTGAGTTACCCACATCTCTGGGATGATTAACTTGTTATGCTCTCACAAAACCGCTGCTTAAACACGGATTTCAATATCTTCTACCCAAGATACTTTTCTTCCGGTCGTCCATCTTACGAGAACATATTAGACACAACAATTCTTTACAACAATTCACCAAATCATATCATTTATTGTAATTGATTTTACATTCTTTGTTTAGGAATAGGTTACTTAATATCGTTATATATTTATATCCGTATGTGAATGAAAGTAAAATCAATTTTGTCTCAAATCTCATACCATATTAGAGCCCACGAGTGTTTTTAAGAAGATGATTAAGGGTGTTGAAAGATGGAAGAATGGTTGTGGGTCGCGGATACAGGAAAATCGAGGGGTGAGGTCAATTAGGTGGCTGAAGGTGGTGGGTTGGGAAAATAGAATCGAGGCAGAGGGTTATGAAGATGGTGGTCGGGTTAGAGGGCATATCGAAAGGAATTAGGCTAGGATTCGTGAAGGGTGGAAGATGGGTAGTCGGTTGGTGGTTTGGGGTAGGGGTGTAAACGAGCCGAGACGAGCCCGAGCTCGACTAGGCTCGAGCTCGGCTCGTTTAAAAATAACAGAGCTCGAGCTCGAGCTCGGCTCGTTTCGAGTTTTGTTTGTAAAGCTCGAGCTCGGCTCGTGAGAAATTATCCTGGCTCGAGCTCGGCTCGGCTCGGCTCGTTTAATATTTTATAATTATTATTATATTATTTTATTAATTAAATTTGTACATATTTATAATTAAATATTTTATATACAATTAAATACGTATTATCTTAATGATTTTTTTATAATTTTATTTATAATATAACTAATATATATCTAAATGTATATAAAAAATTAAATAAAAACTATATAAATATAAATAAAAGCTATAAAAATATAAAAGCTCGTTAAGCTCGCGAGCCGGCTCGGGCTCGAAATGTAAAGCTCGGGCTCGAGCTCGTTTATTAAACGAGTTATATTTCAGGCTCGAGCTCGAGCTCGGGCTCGATTAGGCTCGGCTCGTTCGAGCTTTTTACCGATCCGATCTCGAGCCGAGCACGAGCTGTCTTGACTCATTTACACCCCTAGTTTGGGGGTGGTCGATAGTTGTGCTAGGGCTGGTCAGAGAAGCGAGGAGAAAGAGAGATAGTTGGTTAACTGGAATCGTAGATGATGGGGGCGACTGGAGGTTGGCGACGGTGGAAGGCGGAGAGGTATCCTCTCTAACTATTGTGGGTCCTATTTTTTTTAAGAAAGGAGCGGGTCTCGTTTAATTCTTCTACTTTTGTTTGTATTTTAACATAAGGGGTATAATAGTTATTTCACACTCACTTGAGGAACACATGATCCGAGTTAATATTGGTTTTGGATGAAGGTTAGTAAAAAGAAAAATTTGTTCTAAAATTCTTAAAATAATTATATATATTGTAATTAGTGAAGTTAAAGAATACAACCTGTAAAAATAAATAAACTTAAAGAAACACAATTTATAATTTACTCTAGATAAAATATATATACATATATACGCGTCTATAAATATTTAAATTAAACCATCACAACAAGTACATATGCATAAAAACAAATTCATATGTATGCAATAATCAGTAAGCTATCAATAATATAAAATGATACCTAAATCGAGTAAATAAGATCCCAATTTATGGTCAAGACTCGTGTGACGTATCATATCAATCAAACCGTCAAAACGAAACCGTTAAACCACAATTAAAACCACAATTAATTTTGTTTAATCTATATAAACCGTCAAAACCGTTGGTAGTCATAAACTCATATATATATTTTTAATCTAGTAAAACCTCCGTAAGATAAAGACCAAAAACTTGACTTTGCTAACTAAGAGAGAAAGATACTTTCTATCTTTTTGATCAAGCGTGTTAGTCACAATCAAACTAAAGCGCACATTAGAAAAGAAAGGGCTTAGGCTTTGAAAGGCGCCGACTACATTCTTATTGACAACACAACTACATGCCGACACTCAATTAGTAGCACTGGTTACTTGGCTCTTCGATGATTTCGGTTGTAAAGACTTTCTTCTTAGGCGTATGTCTCAGCATCACGAAATGAGGGTTTCACTTGTTATAGAACTTGACCAAACATCTCATGACACTTACCTTAATGTGATTTTAAAAACATCATGCACATTTACGACTTGCATAACTTTAAATTTTATTATTTGTATTAGTTTGAGATTTTCTTGCGTAAGTATTAATTGTTGTAGTTATATATTTTTGTCAAAAGTATTAGCTAAATATATTTTTAGCAATTATGCCATTTTCTTATATCCCGTATTTTTTCTTAAATTCTGTGATCAAACGTACATTGCAAGGAAGTTGAAAACTATGTATACTTTATTTGTTTTAAGTTTTCAACGTGAGAAACGTAATGCATACCGAGTCAAAGATGAACAACTTATGTTGAAAGATCAATGCTTCATAGGAAAAACAAATAGATAAAACAAAACATATTTCAAAAGAAAAAAAGACATATCTTAAAAGTTTTTGTGTCCGGGTAATTCCTTTCGTGTGTTATTGCATGGTTCATCGTGTATTTATGTTAAGATTTGTGCGTAATATGTTGACGTAATCACAAGTTCACAAAATAATAAGGTAATAGTTAGAATTTGACACATCCATGTCTTAAATATACTTTATATCGCAACAAACATAGATTCAAACCTGAAACGTGTAAAACGTTATACTAAGTTAATATGTTTGGAACTGACATGACATGGTAATTATAAAGTTAAAGAAAAAAAATAGTAAACTAAGTTTCATCAAAACTAACGTCATTAAATTTTCGTTAGTCAGTGCTCGTTGTAGGAAAATAGGTTAAAACCATCCGACGACCGACATAACACAAACGTCATTAAGTTTCCCTTACGTGTTTTCTGATGGATGGCGGCACATCAGTGGTCATGACGCTGGCTACAACCATCCGACGACCGACATAACGCAAACCGCCATCGTAAATTACAGCAACATGATTTTTTCCGATGGACGGAGGCACATCAGTGGTCAAGAAGATGGCCGCAACCAACCGACAACCACCATCCAATTAGCATCAATGGCGCCAACCATCAACAACACAAAGCCATTGAACAAAGAGAAATGAGAGTCAAATCCAATGGACGACATCACATCAGTGGTCACCATGATGGCTGCGACCGACCGACGACTACCATCCACACAAGAACTGCCTGCAAACAACGGTGTAAAAGTGGTAGTAACCGTTTAAAAGTGAGAGGGAGCCGATGAAAGGAGATGGGAGAGAGATAGCTATTTATGAGAGAGACAAAGACAAGAGATGCTTAGACCCTCTGCATCAATAACAAAAATCACGTACGTACGTGATGTATTTATACGTACGTCGTACGTACGTTGTTGTGGATCAAGTACGTCGAGGCGTACGTACGTCCTCACTTACCTCCACATACGGGCCCCACGCGTTTCTTTTTCCTTTTTCTTTTTTTCTTTAACGGCAATTTTTTTAAAAGCTCAATTTTTTTGTTTTATTTTAAACCTTTATTAATTTAAATAAAATATAAAAAAATTTCAAAAAATTTTGAAAAAAATTCTAAAATTCATAATTAATTAAAACATTAATTTTAATATATATTTTTAAAGATAACGGCTATTTTTTTATTTATCTTATTATAACGGCTAGTTTTTTAATATAAAATATTAATAACGGCTAGTTTTTTTGTCTTCTTCCTAACGGCTAGTTTTTCATCACTACTATAAATACACTCAGTATTTTCATTTCATTTCACATATCTCTCTCAAAACCCTCTCAATATCAAATCTCTCTCAAACCCAAAACTCTCAAAAATGAATCCTGGTTTCCCTGGTATCCTTGGTCTCAACATTCCCGACACCCTTCCCGAACACATCAAACTAGCACTAGACATGAGTGATCTTACACAACTGGCGGAAGAGTACGAAGCGATGGAAACTTCAATTGCTGCCAGCGAAGCTGGTCAATCGCCGCGGTGGAGGTTATTCATTTGGTTGGTAAGGTGGAGGTGGTGGTGGTTGGTAAGGTGGAGGTGGTGGTGGTTGGTGATGATGGTGGTGGTGGTGGTGCTGGTGTTGGTGGAGGTGATGGTGGAAGTTGTTGTTCATAGCGGGTTAACCACAACATCCGGTAGTGCTCTGAGACATCTTCAGGAGGTGTGCTAGACTTGGTGGTGGTAGAGGTTGGTTGATGGTGGTGAAATGAGACTAGATGTGTGAATCTGAGTTCTATTTATAACCTTTTGGAAACTAGCCGTTGGCTAAAATATCTAAGTTTGAAAAACTAGCCGTTGGCTATTAAATATTATTATTTTAAATGGTTTAATATTCAAATAATAATGATTGAAAATTTAAATAAATATTTATTTATTTATTTATTTTATAAAAAAATATTATTTTAATTATGTCGATAAGTTTTTTTTTAAATATTAAATAAATATACGTTTTAAATAAAAGAAATAATTTGTTAACTAGTTTTAAAATAAAGATTAAATAAAATGGTGATGTGGAAAGTAAATGGTGGTATGTGGGAAGTACTTGATGTGGAAAAAAGTGGATTTTGTGGTATGTGGGAAGTACATGATGTGATATGCTGACTGGACCATAAATGTGGTATGTGGATAATTGTTGATGTGGGTGGTTTTAAAAGTCGTAAAGAAAGTACCACACATATACAATTTTCATAAACCGCCCAAAAAGAAAGTACGACACATAAACACACATATATATACATGCATACAATTGTGATAAACTGCCAAGAACCAATTACACATGCTTTACAACTTGTACGATTGGAGTATCTTAAATTGTAACATATGCATAAAAATTTGTATATCATGCAATAAGGATGGCAAAATAAGTTGGTAAATGTTATATAAAGTGATTCTTTCAATCAAATTTCATCCGATCTCTATAGTTTTTTGTACTAAATCCTGGATTTCTCCGACTCATGTTTATCATCCGATAAAACCGAAATCATGTTCTTTCGAGCCCTCATCTTCGGTCATTGAAGATGGCTAAACCCACGCGCTCAACAACCCATGACCCGAAGAGCCTGTCTCAACCGTGGTCGTCAAGCCGCTCACAAGCTTAGCTTCTTGTAAGAGATTATTTAACAACCGATGTGGAACCAACCTACCCAGCGTATCATCAACGATTTCGTATGGTCACTATTTTTAAGAATAGTTAATGATCTTGAGAGGGAGGTGTCGTGGTTCCAACAAAGGGTAAATCCTATGGGGTATGATTGATTTTAACGCTTTGTAAAAGTGCAACGCACCATTCGTCAGATGGTGTACGGTTTGTTGGGGGATTCATATGATGAGTAATTTGAAGATGTTTGATCGTACGATGAAGTATTGTATCTAAAAGTTTTCTAATGGTATAAAACAGTTATACATGAGAAATATCTATGAAAACTAACCGCAAGGGACATACAACAATTGTACGAGTTCCATGAAGTTAAATGGGGGTTTTTGGGGGATGCTTGGTAGCATTGATTGCACACATTGGGAGCGCCCGAATGTGTGGAGATGTCAGTTTATGAGTGGTGATCACAACCATCCTTCCATTATGCTCGAAGTCGTTGCTTTAAAATGACATGTGGTTTTGGCATGAACATTTTGGTGTCGCGGGGTCCAATAACGACATCAATATTTTAGATCAATCATTGATTTTCGACCATATCATAGAGGGACGACGTGAGCTCGAATCCTCGCTTGAATTACTAGGAGAGAGATACAAGCATGGATATTATCTAGCGGATGATATTTCTCGCAAATATTCTACCATAGTCAAATCTTTTACTTGTCCCGAGGGTGTGAGACGTAAAACTTACAAAACGGCTCAGGATGCCGCTAGGAAAGATGTTGAACAAGTTGGTCGTTTGAAGGGTAAGTGGCATATCATTTCACACTCGACACGACAATGACATCAAAATAAAATAAAGAATGTGATGTATGCTTGGGTAATTTTACACAATATGACTCTTGTGGACGAGGAAAATGTGATATGGAAATTTATTATAAGAGCTGCTTCACAAGGACCAAAATCGAGCTAAATGTATGGAAACATGAAACCGAGATGTCCACAACCAACTAAAGGCGGATTTAGTTGAAGATACTTATAAGCGTTCGTTGGAGTAGTTTGACATTTCTTATAATTTTTATGTCTTTTTTTTCTTGACACGTCGTTGGCGTAGCTGGTTAGAGTTGTTTCTTAAAGACATAAGATCATTATGGGTTCAAATTAATATGTATCGTTTGCCTATATTACAAGATGTGCTTAAAAATATACCCGAGTAAATTATGTTTCAAATCTATATAATATATATATGAAAAGATTGGATGCCACGTGGTATCACCACAACAATCTATTTTCTCATTTTCCCGCTCAAATGGTTTCCTTTTAAGTGAATCGCGGATATGGGCCTAAAATTCGGGGATCCAGTTAACAAAATTAATTATTTGAAAATCCCTTTTAAAAATTTGAATATTTACCAATCAAATATTCAATTTTAACAAATTTATACAATCAAATCTCCAAACTTTTTGAAAATGTCAAAATAATCTAACTAACTTTCCTAAATATAAACACAATTTAATGTAAAATGTTTTTTTTAAACAAATTTCGTAAATCAATATTCTTATTTCTGTTTTTGTTTTTTTTAAATTCTATATATATATATATATATATATATATAGAGAGAGAGAGAGAGAGAGAGAGAGACAAGTCCAATTTCTCAAATCATTTATACCAACGTAATCCAAAGTATAATATAAAAAAGGAAAAAAAAGATATTTTATTTCATACTTTGATTTATTATATTTTAAATGTTAGAATTACATTTTTATAATATTTTAAATATTCGTATTTTTCTTTAATTTCATTTATCGAATTACATTTATTATAATATTTTAAATGTTGGATTTATTTTCTTAAAAACCACCCGTGCGTCGCACGGGTATCAAAAGCTAGTAGAAGAAATATATAAAAAGATTGAAAATAAGCATGTCGTTTGTTAAGATATTTTTTTTTCTTTAAACAAATTGTTTCTTTTATCAACAACCAAAATAACGGTTACAACTCAGTCCGACATACGGGGCAAACGGGCAACAAGCTGCGCCGCAAGCCCTTTTTGAATAGCAAAACCTAAGCGGATAAAAACAAGTTTCTTAGCTCTAGGAGTCACTATATGCCCATGCATAACCTTCTGGATCCGCCCGAGCGTGTCCGCAGCCTCTGACGCGAGGTGCCTGAACGTGTCAAAAGCAAAAGGGACAAACACATGCTGATTCTCGAGACATGCCTTCTCGTGCTTGTCCACCTTACCCGCACCCGCCTTAGCAGCAGCCTGCCCCGCTGTGAAAATTCCAGAGCCCAAACCCGCAAGGGGAGAGACCCCAGTCAGATCGATGCAAGCGTGCTTCCCCCTGGACCACCCAAACACCAGGATGTCCGCCGGTCTAAGGGTCGAACGCCCCTCTTTTGGGTCGGTTAAGAAGTTGACGGGGGCTTCCTTCTTGGCTGAAATCCCCGCCTTTCTGAAAATGTCAAATAGCACATCCCGGACCCAGTCATGACGGTACTTGAACCCCGGGAGATCTTTACAGTGAACCGCGTGCTCCCCAAACGAGTCCAAACACGCCTTGCGGCAAACAAGACACTTCTCGTCCGCGGGAAAGAGGGGTATCATAAGCCGGTACTTGAGGATAGATCGGTATTCGACCGACGACATGCGTTGCCCGAGCCCGTCAATAGGGAGAGCATGGAGGAAATCTTGGGAGTAAGAAATAATACGCTTTATCAAGTTTTGTTTATTTATCACTGACTTTTTGATACCATATTATAGAAACATCGTATCTATTTATTATGAACATGTTATGAAAATACCAATGAACTAGGACCTCGTTGGTCACTTACATATTAAAATAAAAATTATATTGCTTTTACATAGTGGTAATTTACACGTGTTAATACAATATCGGGTCAAACGGAGAATCACTAAAACCTTAGGTGTCGAGGCAGAGAAGGCCGAAAAAACGGCAGGGTATAAAGCGCACGGGGAATCCTTTATTTTTGGTCGTAGTAACAATTAAGCCCTCAACTATGTTAGTTGCTTATTTAACCGCAAAATTTTACTTTAGAAATAAATCGATACCAATGATCTCTAGCCCAATTGGCTAGGGGGAGGTACCCAAGACATTATAAATGGGGAGGTCTTGGGTTCAAGTCCCACTTGTAACAAAAAATAAATATATGGTGGTTACATGTTGGGCCAGGGGGTTTTCTCACCAATGGTGAGTTTCCTCCTGATGGAGATTGGAGAGGATCGGGTGGGTGGGTAATGCCCCCGTCAGTGATCCAAATTTGCCGTTCAAAAAAAAAAATAAATAAATCGATTTAATTTCACATATAGTGCACTTCTCTCTCCAAAGTCCAAACTCCTAATTAATCCCCACATTATATTCAAACAAATAACTTAACTTTTATCTAATCTACTTCAATAAACTAGCATTTCCAAATCTACATACTTAAGAATTCAAACCCGAGTTAGTTGGTGAGATGAATATATCATTACCACCATAATGTTTTGTTGAGAAAAATTAAATCTTATAATAATAATCTTATATAACAGGACTAGGTTATGTTACATGTTATCAGCCGTTGGTGAAATATATAATTAATATCTAAAAGTTATAAATAACAAAAAACGAAGATTTAAAGTTTATAAAATTATGTTTTAAGATAGGGAAAAAGACGAAAATAGCCATTTTGACCAAGTTTGGGACGAAAATAGCCTCATGAATTTTTTTATCCAGCTTTTAGCCCTACTTTAACGGTCGCTAATGACCTCCGTTTAAACCCAAAACGACCGTTCCCATTACCAACCACGGTGCGACATGTGTCATCCACGGTCGTTAATACCTGAAAAAGGTCGTCGGCGACCGTCATTTTCCGTCAAACGACCGTCGACAATTTTCGTCTCCAAGATTCCTGGAACGGTCGTCTGACACCGTTGTTGGGTGCGTCGACGACCATTACTTTAAAAAAATAAGAAAAAATCATCTGGTTTTCTTAATAGAGGTCGTAACGACCGTGGTCGACGGCGACCACCGTTCCAGTCGTCCGACCATTAGTTTCTATGTGATGTAATTTTAGCGGTCGTTTCGACCCTATACGTGGTCGTTTCGACCGTAATCCAATAACCGCCCTACTCGATCATAATTTCATAACAAACCCCGCCCCCTACAAACATACACAAATTAACTGCGCTATTAATTAATTCTATTTCCAATGCTACAATTAATCAAACCCGCCCCTACAAACATACACAAATTAACTGCCCTATTAATTAATTCTATTTCCATTTTCCAATGCAACAATCAATCAAGATACGTGGAAAGAGGAATTCATTACGGTTCAAATAGCTAGTTTTTTTTTCTGTTTCTTTCGTCAATTGAGGTTCATGCATGGGTAATATATTGGATCTTCTTAATTTGATGAAATGCACGTGACATTCTTTGTCATATGTAAACACCTTTCTTCTTTCAAACATATATATGCATGAGTGTGGCAAATTTGGCTTTAATCATGCATGTTACGTCCACGAAATCCAATAACGGTCGGACGACTGGAACGGTGGTCGTCGTCGACCACGGTCGTTACGACCTCGGATAAGAAAACCAGATGATTTATTATTATTTTTTTAAAGTAATGGTCGTCGACGCACCCGACAACGGTGTCAGACGACCGTTCCAGTAATCTTGGATACGAAAATTATCGGAGGTCGTTTGACAGAAAACGACGGTCGCCGACGACCTTTTTCAGGTATTAACGACCGTGGATGACACATGTCGCACCGTGGTTGGTCATGGAAACGGTCGTTTTGGGTTTAAACGGAGGTCGTTAGCGACCGTTTAGGTAGAGCTAAAAGCTGGATAAAAAAATTTATGGGGCTATTTTCGTCTCAAACTTGGTCAAAGTGGCTATTTTCGTCTTTTTCCCTTTAAGATAATATATATTTGAAATCTTCTTATGATATATTAAGTTTTAGTAAATTATTAGAATAAGAATATCTATATTTTTGATGATAAAATTATAATAAAATTAGAATGATTACTCATATTATAAAATATAGACTTTTATTAAAAAATAATAATTTTTGTTAAAACAATAATTGCTTTCTTAGGCTAAGTGTAGTGGATGGAGCCCCTTGTGGGCGTTATGCGCCATGTGGCGTCCACGTCAGCATGAGGGGCTCCATGGCAAAAGTGGTGTAGTGGGACTCCATGTATAACCCCCCTACCAATCATTACCTAATTATTTATTTAATCATTTTTTATATAATATAATATTAAACATATTAAAAACTAAAATTAAAAAAAAAAACAAACTTACAACATTCTTAAAAAAAAAAACATGACAACTAAAAAAAAAAACTAATCATCGTCTTGAACATCATCATACGCCTCATCCTCGTCGTCCTCCCCATGCTCGTCGTTGTTGGAACCATGGCCGGCGTCTTCATCGTCATCACCATCATCATCATCATCATCATCGTCATCATCATCAGAGAAAACACCATCATCATCATCATCATCATTGTTATTTTCACCGACATCCGCATATTCATGACGATTTGACCAAGTATGCTCCACCAAGTCTGCCATTAGTGCGTTATGTTGTTCTCTAGACCGCATCTCCGCCGAATTTTGAATGCGTTCTTCCATGGATGCTTCGGGCACAACAACTCGGTGTTCGGGATCGTAGTAGGAACAGATCGCCATGCCTCTGTCCTCCTTCACCATGTTGTGCATGATGATGATGCTACGCATGCAATCTTTCATTTTATCAAGCGTCCAAAGTCGGCAAGGATTTTTAATGAAGTGCCATTTCGTTACCAATGTGCCGAACGTACACTCGATACCCTTTCTTGCCGCTTCTTGAACCTTTTTGAAGCGCTTTCTTTTCTCATCAATAGGATCCTTGTAGGTCTTCACCATGAAAGAATATTCTGGGTATATACCATCACCCAATAGATAACCATGTGGATAATAGTTACCGTTTGCATAAAAAGAAGCTTTGGCACCTTTACCCGATACGTAATCCTCGATGATTTCGGACCCTTGCAAGACATTGATGTCATTGTTCGAACCGGCTACCCCAAAATGTGCGTGCCAAATCCATTGATCGCACGATGCCACGGCTTGAAGAATAACAGTCGGACCCTTTTGATCTCCTCGTGTGTATTGACCTTTCCATGCCGTAGGACAATTATCCCATTGCCAATGCTTGCAGTCGATACTTCCGATCATTCCCGGTAGACCATACTTCTTATCATGTCGGTCATACATCAATTGTAGATCATTCCACGTCGGTTTTCTTAATTAACATGGACCGTACAATATACGCATTCCTAGTACAATTTTAAAGAATAATTATATTTAACATTTAAAATAAAACTACAACAATTTAAAAAAAAAACAATAACAATTTAAAAAAAATACCTTTTGCAAAGTGTTCCAACGTATCTCGTGTCGTCTTTTCCGCCATTTTTAAATATTCGTCGTTGATGTCGGTCGTTGTCCCGTACGCCAAGACACGTAATGCGGAGGTAACCTTCTGAATAGCTGTAAATCCAAGCTTCCCGCGTGCGTCACAACGTTGTTGAAAATACGGAAACTCTCGTTCAAGATCGTTTACAATACGTAAGAACATTCGTTTACTCATCCGGAAACGATTGAAGAACGTCGCAGCACTTCGGTATGTAGGTCTGGCGGAAAAATAGTCGTTCATCAAGTTCCTATTTGCCGCCTCACGATCGCGTTCAACTTGCGTTCTACGTATAACGGGACGAGGAATGGGAGGTGGTTCCATTTGCATCACGTACGAAACGATCTCGTCTTCTATCTCATCGTCGAAATCGTAGAAAATAGAAGAAGAACTTGATTGTGGAGAGCTCATTTTTTTAAAAAAAATGGAAGAATATATATGTAGATGGAGAGTGTTGTGTGTAAAATATTGAAAGAATGTTGTGTGTGTATATATATATATATGAATGGTTTAAGAAAAAAAAAAAAAAAGATTCAAACTAGCCGTTCAACGGCTAGTTTTTTGGGAAACCACAAATCTCTCGGCGCCATGTACAAAACGCCCGTTGCAATTTTTCCTAAGATGGCGCCCCGGGGGGCGGTAGCCGGCGTTATAGGGGCGTTATGGGGCTCCATGGCGCCCCCATGGAGCCCCATTACGGACAGCCTTATATAACAAGATTGTTAAAAGAACTGGTCTCGAAAGAGAATCCCACATGTGTTGGAGAACCAAAAAAAGTGTGAAAAAAATCAACTTATAAAACTCCACCAAACAAAACAGAATCCTCATTCAAACATTCCAAGTCAAACACAAAAAAAACCCTACAATAACTCAAAAGCCACAAAAAGCACCCCACAATTCTAAAGCCCATATCTACACCCCTACGGTGGAGATTCTGGCCGGCAGCCGCTACACCATTCTTTTTCACCCACATTTCTCCACCACCCCTTAAGTTTCCATATTCTTTTTACCCAACTTAGCAACCCACCCACCCATGCATTCATTCCCACATCCACAAACACCATATAAATCAACACACACCCACTTATGGCCAACCTATCATCAATGAGTAGCATTAGCATGAGCTTATGCTTGTTGCCATTGATGTTCTTGATGATGAATATGGCCGCTTTCACCGAATCAAGAAACCTGGCTCCACCCAAGTCGGGCTTTGTGTCATCCAAGAATATCGATGAACATAAGCCGGTTCCTAGGTTGGAGTTCTCGGAAGAACTATCGCCATCTTCTCAACCGCCAACAAATGATCATCGAGTTCATGATGATGAGTTCTATAATTTTGCGAAAAGGGTTGAAGCTTACAAGGCGGCTTTAACCGGTCCAAGCCAAAAGGGTAGAGGACACAAGTGATCAAGGTGTAAATTAAATAGGTGGTTTTATCATTTTAGTTAATTAATGGGTTTATTGTAATCTTATTATAGTTTGGATATAGGCCTTGCTTATGTAAGATTCAAGGGTCTTTGAACATGATGTTCTTAATTGTTAGTGTTGATTATTAGACCGTGTTTATGCACGCTTCAATACATGTTGTGGTAATATATGATATGTATATGTATATGTGTGTGCATGTTGGCATTCATTTCGGAACAAATGCATTATAATTAACTTGATTAACTGTAGGGATTTTTAAGATTTTTTTAACGCAAAAAGCATATCTAATTTTGAAATGCGTACCTATGTTTTTAAACAATAATAACTAGTTGTATACGTGTCCTAGTAAGGGTAGCTCAATGAAATCGTAAAAATATATATTTTCTTTGATCTCTCTATATATATATACTACCTACCTTAGAGCATTCACATACATCACATTCTCTATATCTGCATGTCTCTAAAAAATTCATCATTCTTTAAATTTATATTTATATTTGGTTCAATCTTTCACATCTTATTCTCTATTTCCATCTCTATAAAACTTTTATCGTTTTTTTTCTTTTTCTTTAATGA
>JBCNJP010006011.1:0-24009 GCA_039602395.1 Deinandra increscens subsp. villosa
GAGTGACGAGAATAAGGGTTATGGATCTTAGGAATGTTCGGCGCGTGTAAAGGGTTTTTTTAAGGGTAGATTTACACTTCTGCCCATCATGTGCTTTGCACATGCCCCATTTAACAATGTAATTTTAACGGTGTTAATAAAAATGTATGATTTCGAAAGAAACATAACTTTAAAGGTTGTTTTATGTAACAAGTTTTGGAAAAGGTTAATATCCATAATTTTTGATAAGTGTGATGGTTATAATCTGTAATTCACTCTAAATTATATTATCCTATTTAATTTTATAATTATTTTTTTACTTTAGTTGAGTTTAATTCAAATTTACCAAGTATTTCATTTCAATATAATAAACAAAATCCTTATTTTTCATGACTAGATTTCTTTTTTTTTAACTGCAAACATCTGGTTACTCGGGGGTCTTATCATGGCAAACGATGTTACCCATGACACGTTACGGCCGCAGTTCGTACGAGTAACCAAGAGCCTCTGTGTTGCACATCCATCTCAGAGGAACCTACCGCCTAAATGCCCACTGTTGTAAAACTTCTGACTCGCTTATAATTACGGAGAAATTTTTATATAAATATAAAAATACATAATTGTCATAGATTATGATTATATTTATAGTTTTTTTAAAGTCAGCCGTGTAACACACGGAGATAAAAAAAACTGGTATATACATATATATAGGGTAAGGATCCTGCGAAAAATCTTTTTTTTTTTTGCGAAAACCTAAAAACTAACACTAAAATCTTCATAACTTTTACATACGTTAATATTTTTCTATGAAACTTGCACCAAAAATCTTAAACTTCCATTGTCTTTGATTATAGAAAAGAAAATGATATTTCAAAAAAAAAATTATTAGTGCACATGTGTACTGATATGTTGCAAACACATCTCATTTCCGGGGTCTTTTAGTTAGATATTTGAGTCAGTTTGAGTCGGTTTTCCATTTTGTTTTAGTGTTTTCAGTTAAGTTTGAGTCGTTAGTTCCTTTTCATATTTTTATGTAAGTTTTGCAGTTTTGATGAAGTCCCGAGGCCTCGAGAGAAAGTTGGAAGAATAGAAGATAAATAAAGAAGTGCTGAACTAGTAGGTCCAGGCGTATCGCCTGGAACCTGATGAGTGGGACGCGATACGCGCGTGAGGAAAGAGTCAACGGAAGCTTTAAGTCGGTTTGACCGACTATTTTGTCGCGAAGCAAGATCCAGGCGTATCGCCTGGGAGTTTCTGGTCTGTAGGCGATACGCTTGGAGGTCCAAAACCCGCAAAAAATTGCCAGGTCGATATAAAATCAAGTTTAGGGTTTGTTTTCGTCATTCTCGACTTTCAGACGAATTGCAGAGGTTCCAGAGGCGAATTCAAGAGTAGAGGAGGCTGAGAATCAAGGGGAATTCAACGGTGGATCGATTCTTCATCTTAAATCATTAACCGGTTCATTTATTCTTCTTTGTTTCTTAGATTTGATCATGTTAGGGTTTAAAGTTTTAATCTTTATTGTGAATTCTGTACTTGACATGATTATTGGCTAAACTTGTCATGCCACCTAGATTCTTAGGATGACTATGATCTTTTGACGATTTCTATTCGGTTTTGACTTATTGATTGATGTTGCACTTTTATTAAATTCCAATGATTATCATGTTTGATGCATATGTGTGTTATGAGCAAATTATTAGTTGATTGTTGATGCTTAATTTACCCGCGAATGTCTTTCGGTTTAGGTAATTTAGCTAAAGTAGTTGACTTTAGGGTTAATTGCTAGAGTGTAGTTAGGGTTTCCTTGACTATTGCATTGATAATTGATTGATAGCTTGATTGTAATGTGCTGCTAAACTGGAGACTTAAAAGGTACAGGTTTAACGGGTAGTTGGGTTGGTTAAAGTTCTAGGGTTGCATTATCTCAAAAGGAAATGTCCTAGGGTTTTGTCTAGCTTGGTATTCCGTGTCATTCGTGGTAGTTATTGGTAGCTCCTGTTAGGTCTGAGGTGCCCGAGATTAGGTTCGGAGGTGGTTAGGTCTAATTGAGGTAGGAAGGACTTAAAAGGTGAACTCCTGTTCGAGCGTTAGAAGTGTAGCTAGGAAGGACTTAAAAGGTGAACTAGCCACCATCAGATTAGTCATAACCGAGTGAATTTGTCATTAGTGATTAGGATTCCGAGTCTAGGTGGTGGCTCTTCTTGTTCCTGAAGGTTGTCTCTAGGTTTCCTGCTTCTGTTTGTTGGTTGAGTTGTTAGGTAATTTTAGTTAATCAAATCTCAAATCAAAACCCAAATTACTCAGTATTTCCATTTCTTAGGTCCTAGGTTAGTTTTGTCTATAGAGTGTCTCTAGGGTTCGATATTCCCGGTCTTGCCTTAGCTATTCTACTATCGGATAGGTACACTTGCCTTAGGGTTCGGTTTAGTTTAGGTATTTTCGGTAAAATTAGGTGTGTCTAGGTCTAGGTTTAGGTCTAGGTTTTGATAGTATTTTTAGAGTCGTTCCGAGCACATCAAGTTTTTGGCGCCGTTGCCGGGGGCACTTGGCAATTGGCAAGATTAACTTAGGTCGTCGTTAGGAAATTTTGAGTCTTTTTGGTTTTTCTGTGTCTAGAGTCTTAGGATTCCCGTTCTTGAGTCTAGATTTTTAGGTTTATTTTTCCTTTTAATTTTTCTTTGAGTCAGTTTCCCCATTTTATGCCACACACCCGTTCACGAGGTCCTCCTGAGTTGTCACAACTTTCTGATCCCGGCGCGGATATTCGTGAACGGTTTCGCCTTCTACGCACCGAGCTAGAGGCATTCATCATTTCCACCACCCACTCCAAACCATCTTCTTCCACACAAACTACACGCGACACCAAACCCATCCCATTCCCCGATCTTTCATCTATGGCGGCACGTCGCACCGTCCACGAGCAGGCTAGCGCCGGAGTCACCGAGGCTCGGTTTGCTATTGCACAGCCTGCTATTGCCAACACCGCGAATTGGCAAGTTCCGTCCCACGTCATCAACGCTTTGACGCATTCCATTCAGTTTCATGGACGTGAGGACGAAGATGCACCGACGCATATCTCCCGTTTCATTCGTATCTGCAACACGTTCGGACTCACCGGAGTCGCGAACGAAATCATTTATCTGCGTCTGTTTCCATTCTCCCTTACGTCTCGAGCCGCCGAGTGGCTTGAGACGCTTCTGCCGAATTCGATCGCCACCTGGGACGATCTGACCGCGAAATTCCTGAAGAAGTATCATCCTCCAGCCAAGGCTTCACGTACTCGGGAGGAAATCCATTCCTTTAAAATGGACCCCGATGAGCCTTATTCTGCCGCATACGAGAGATTCAACACCCTTCTGAGTAGATGTCCGCAACACGGGTTGACGAACTGGGCGATCATAGAAAAGTTCTATAATGGACTTCCTTATTCTGTTCAGAAGGATTTCAATATTTCGGCTGGAGGGCATATGATGGAGAAGCTCACTGTGGATGAATGCAAACAACTGTTTGAGAGCTTCGCACTAGCTGAGCAGCAGGCACCCGGAGGTCGGAGAGCCACCTTGGCCCCGACTAGATCACTCGCACCATCTACATCTACCCGGGGTGTCCATCACATTGGCTCAGAGACCATACCACCTAGGGAGTTAGAAAACATTTATAAAACCTTAGAAGAAATCAAACTCCACATCAAAGCCAAATGTGAGCTGTGCAGAGGCGCTCACGACACCCGAGACTGCCCGCTTGCTCCCGCTGAGCAGGTGGATTACATTAGAAACCGAAACCAGTTCGGTAATTCCTTCCAGTCTGGGTGGAGGAGTGGCCAAAATTCAGGATGGCGAGAGGGAGGAAATCCACCCGGTTTTCAGCCGAGGTATAATCAGAGTGGTGGAGGAAACGAAGGGCCGACCATGAAGGAGCTTACAGAGTTGGTCATGAACCAAACGCAGATTTTGCAGCAGATGAATGTGAGAGATGAGGCCACACAGAAGAAGCTGGCGGAGCATGATACGTTATTGAGGAATCAGCAAGCCTCATTCCTGGATTTGCAGAGGTCGGTTGGAGATATCGCGAAGCAGCTAAAGGAGTTGAACGCCCGTGGAGGACAATTTTCTGGTAGCACTTACAAGAACCCCAATGCCAACGTCAATGCCATTACTACTAGGAGCGGGAGAGTCGTTCAGAGTCCATCACCGGCAGTAGTTGAGGAGGAGCCGGTTGATGAGGAGATTGTGTTAGAGACGCCTGACGGGAGGGTGCATGAGAGCGTAACGCCAGCTAGTACCGCACCAAACGTCGAGGCTGAGATAGTGAAGAGACCGCCGGCTGGAGAGAAGCCGTTAAAGTGGGAGGCGGTGAGAGAGAAGAAGAAAGTTAGGTTTGCGCCGAAACCGATCACAGCAGAGGACCTGAAGCATGTTCCGTATCCTGAGAGGTTGGTCCAATAGAAGAATGCGCGTGAGTACAATCAGTTTTTAGAGCTTCTTAAGCAACTTAGGGTCACTTTACCTTTTACTGATGTTGTTAAACAAATGCATAAGTATGCCAAATTTTTAAAAGATATGTTAACAAATAAGAAGAAGCTCGAAAACTTTTCTGATGTTACACTTGATGCTAATTGTTCTGCTGTAGTTCAGAATAGGTTGCCTGAAAAATTGACTGATCCTGGTACCTTTACAATTCCGTGCTCTTTTGGTGATTTGTCTGTCACATGTGCTTTAGCTGATCTAGGTTCCTCTATCAATGTTATGCCATATTCTGTTTTTATGCACCTAGGATTAGGCGAGTTAGAACCGACTAGGATGACAATTTCTTTAGCAGATAGGTCGGTGGTTAGACCCAAAGGAATAGTGGAAAATGTGCTTGTGCAAGTTGATAAATTTTTGTTCCCTATAGACTTTGTGGTGGTTGACAGTGCATATGATGCTAGTTGCCCGTTGATTTTAGGTAGGCCTTTCCTTAGGACTGCCCGGGCGTTAGTTGATGTTTTCGCGGGTACGATTACTTTGAGGGTAGAGGATGAGTCGGTTGAGTTTAAGGTTGGTAGGTCGAGTGACAAGAACAACGAGTCCGTATACTTTCTAGGTTCTTTCATATCTCTGGTGAATAGTTGTGTTAGTTATGTCACAGGTGAGGATCTAGTGGTAGTTGGAAATAGGTTGGAGGGTGAGGTTGTAGTTGAGGATAAGTGTGGGGAGGATCCCGGGGGGGTAGATGGGTTGATTGATAGAAATGAGATTTTTGACCCGTTAGTAGAACCCGGTGAGGAATTAGTGGTTGGTGAGGATTTGATAGTTGAGGATGGTTGTAGGAAAGCCACACTTGGTGACATAGGTGAGTTTGATGATAGGATTGTGCTTAGACCAAGTGTGGGGAGGTTAGTTGTGGTTTCTAGTGAGAATGACCCAAAGTTAAGTTTTCTAGAGAAGATTAGATTTTTCCCGGGTCGGTTTAAGCATTGGAAGGTTAAAAAGTTGTTACATTTGTTAAAGTTGGTTGCTTTATGGTTGAGGGAGTTAGTTGGAAGTTGTGCTGATAGGAACCGGGTGGAAGCCGGTAGTTTTGTGACTAGAGATGTGAAATCGAAGCCTCCGGATGGTTTGGGAGGTTATTTTTCAGTTTTGTGCTAAATGATAAGTGCCCGGTTTGTACATTATGTAGTTGTGTATTTTAATTTTCTGCAATTTTAGTTTTCGTGCATGTTGCGTCTTTTGGTTTTGTGTTTTTGGTGTTTGCAGGTGATTCTGGAGATTCGAGCTTTGAGGAATAAGAGATGTGCAGATCTGGACTGAGATTTCGACTGTAAGAGGGGCTGTGGGGAAAAGGAGATAGAAAATTTTTGGGGTCAAATTCCAAAAATTCTCTGGAAATCACGTTCCAAGCGTATCGCCTGGAGGTTGGTAGGTTATAGGCGATACGCGTGGAAGTCTCATGCGGGCCGGTTGTTTGCAGTTCCAGGCGTATCGCCTGGGAGATGCACGGTTGTAGGCGATACGCCTGGAGGAGGTATTTCAGAAAAATTCTTAAATTTTCGATTTATTTTATTTCTGTTTACCGGAGTGCGATGGATCGTTGTGGTGGCTGTGCTGAGTCTCTGGAGTTTCAGGTGAACACGTTTCAATTCATCTTGTTTTATTTTTAGTTTTATTTATTTTTCTTTCTTTTTCGTGTTTTTATTTCTGCTTTGTTTTATTTCATTCCACATTGAGGGCAATGTGTGACTCAAGTGTGGGGATGGGAGACTTACGTCTTGAGTCTTTTATTTTTTGGTGTGTTATTGAGTCATAAAATTTTAAAAAATTGAAAAAAACTTGAAAAATTGTCACAAATGTCCGAGATTCTGGCTGCAATTAAATGGAAAATGATAGGTAAAACTGGGAATTGATTTTCTAATTTAATGCTTAATTGTTAGATTAATGAAGAATTTGGGAAATGTGGTTAAGTATGGTTGAATGGAAAGCATTACTAGTGTATGATGTGTTGGTAGGCCCAGCTGACCTAGGAGTAGCTTAAATAGCCTGTGTGTTTATTGTTGTAGAAATATGCTAATCAGTCTGCTAGTGGGTTCCCATTTTAGGAGTGATAGGGATTCTGAATCTGATGATTAGGAAGGAAGAGACCGCTTTAGGCTAGATAATCCTATGTTCTTAGAATTTCTAATGAGCATGTAGTTAATTGATGTGTTCGGAACTACACCTAAAAATAATTAATTTATCCTAGACCTAATCCTAGACCTAGACACACCTAATTTTACCGAAACTCCTAAAACTAGACCGAACCTAAGGCAAGTGTACCTATCGGTGGCAGTATAGCTACAGAAGACCGGATATCGAACCCTAAGGACACTATGAACAAGACTTAACCTAGGACCTATGAAATGGAAATACTGAGTAAATTTGATTTTAATGTGAATAAAGAATTTAAATAACTAACTTAACAAACTAACTAATAACCGACACGAGAAAGCCTTAAGACGAAATCAGAGATGATAAATTTACCACCTAGACCTAGAATCCTAATTAATATTAACAACTTCACTCGGCTATGACAACTCCGATGGAACCAGGATCTTAAGACACAACCTATAGAAACCCTACGAGCCCCCGAAATCCTCTCCGGACGTAACTGATAGAATGCCTATAGACTGGAATACGCTTACCGGTTTGATTAGTTCACCTTTTGAGTTCTTCCTAATTGACAACTCTAACGCTCAGATAAGTGGTTCACCTTTTAAGTACTTCCCACTTCAACTATCCTAGCCACCCTCGAAATAATCTAAGGCACCCTAAAATAGCCGGAGCTACCTCTAATAACTGCAACTGACACGAATAACAGACTAGCTAAATTCCTAGGGCACTTCCTTTTGAGACAATGTTATCCTAGTTCATTAACCAACCCGACTACCCGACAATCTATTACCTTTTGAGTCTCTAGATAGGCAGAATATTAAAATCAAGATAATAAATATTAATTAATAACTATGGCTCGGGACGTCTCCTAAACCACTCTTCGGTTACTAACCCTAAAGCTAGCGACTTTAGATAAATTACCCGACCCGAAAGACATTCGAAGGCAATCTAAGCATTAACTAATAAATAAAACCCTAATAATAATATGCATATACACCAATTGCAATCAATTAGAGGAATTTAATAGAGTAGTCATCCATCATGAAAATTGTCACAATTGAATAAAAATCATTAACACTAAATATTCATCATAACGGTCTAAGTGGTACTAATTAATTTAGCCAACACACATGTCTAAACCAGAATTATAGATAAAAGTTAAAGTCTTGATCAAGAACATGGTTTCAACTAAATCAATTACAAGATAAAAATAAGAAAAGATGAAACCCGGTTGATTAACGGTGTAGAATGATTGAACCGGTTGATCTCCTCTATTTTTCTTGGACTCCTACGCTTCAAAATCGTCCCTCGTACGTCTCCTCTGCTCTCTGCCGTCTGAAGTGCTTCGCTTCTCAGAAAAATAAATATGCCGTCCGCAAGCCCCTTTTTTTTATTTTTGTGTCAGACCTCCTTTTCTTCTGGCGTGGGGTGCAATATATATGTTTTTCTTTTCCGTCACAAGCCCTACGTCAATCCTTTTGATTCATCTGCTTCTGTCAATTAATTCTCCACCACACAGCCCAAAGACATGGAGCTTGTATCTGAGCAGGCCCACGTGAACTAATAAAACAAAATGCAGCCCATACTTCCATATTATTTTGCAGCCCATAAAATGAGCCTCATTTAAATCCAACCAATCCACGTGCACTCTTTGTTTTTGCTGTAAACATGTGATTTTCAAAGTTAAAGTCATGTTGACTTTGTTTCTTTTCAATTATATAATACGTTTCATGTTTCATGAACAAAACATATATAAATTAAATTTGCTAATCATTTTGGTTCATGTAAAAAAACTTACATCTTGCAAAACATTAGTACACTAAAATTGATTTGTTAATCGTTATAGTTCATATTCAAATAAACAGTGTAATTTGAGCTTATTGACATAATTAAATACAAGACTCAAATAATTATAAAAACTCATATCAAAATATACAAAAATGACTCAAAACTGACTCAATTATTACCCAATTTACACGGAAAAATAGAATGTGTTTGCAACACATCATTAATAATCTGGTTAATGAATTTGAGTGAAGGGGCAGAATACTCATGTACGAACTAAGGATGGTATCCCGTGATAAGTACCTCTGATGATGTTCCGGATCTCGCGGGCAAAATACTCTTGTATGATTTCGGGGGTAAGACCTTGTGGAAGAATACCTCTGGTGATGTCCGTTGGTAATTTTAGGTAAAAGCAACCAATTATAAAAAATAAAAAAATAAAAAAAAGAAAAAAAAATGAGAAAATGAGAAAAAGAAAAAAATGATAAGTTAGAGAATAAATGCTCAATAATTTTGATGTGCTCGGAACGTTCCTAAAAATAACTATTAAAACCTAGACCTAAACGTAGACCTAGACACACCTAATTTTACCGAATTTACCTAAACTAGACCGAACCTAAGGCAAGTGTACCTATCGGTGGTAGAATAGCTTATGTAAGACCGGATATCGAACCCTAAGGACACTATGTAACAAGACTCAACTAAGGCTTAATGAAATAGAAATTTGCAAGAATTGATTTTTGTGAATAGAGAATTAAATTAACTAAATTAACTAACTAACAATCGGCAATGAGAAAGCCTTAAGACGAAATCAGAGATGAGAGATTTACCACCTAGACCTAGAATCCTAATTAATATTAATGACCTCACTCGGCTATGACAACTATGATGGAACCGGGATCTTAAGACACAACCTCTAGAGAAACTCTACGAGCCCCCGAATCACTCTCCGGATGTTACTGATAGAATACCTGAAGATTGGAATACGCTTACCGGTTTGATTAGTTCACCTTTTGAGTCCTTCCTAATTGATAACTCTAACGTTCGGCCAATTGGTTCACCTTTTGAGTTCTCCCAATTCACTTACCCTAACCACCTTTGAATTTATCTAAGGCACCCTAAAATAAGCGGAACTACCTCTATTTCCTACAATTGACACGAATAGCAAATTGACTAAATTCCTAGGGCACTTCCTTTTGAGATAATGTTAACCTAGTTCATTGACCAACCCGACTACCCGACAGCTATCATCCTTTTAAGCTTATTTAGACAGGCAGAATACTGAATTCAAGAAATCAATTACCAACCAATTCTATGATCTACCAAATTAGCAAACCACATTTAATAGCAAACACACAGTCACACTATTAAACTACCTAACTCAAACCGAAAGACATTTGCAAGCTAGGCAAGAACCAATCAATAATATCAACCCTAAAAACAATACTCATATGCATCCAATTGCAGAAAATATAAGAATTTAAAGAGTAATCATGTCCAACAAGAAATTGCCATAAACCGAAATAAAGTCAAAGATACTAAAAATTCATCATACGGTCTAGGTGGTACAAACTTAATTAGCCAAGAATCATAGTGGTATCCAAGAACACAAAATCCCTAGTGATATTACTCGTGGACATCATGTAAACAAGTATATAAAACTAAGAAAAATAGAGTTCAAGAACTAAAATAACTAAACCCGAATAGCTTTAGAAAGATGCTTGCTTCCGTTCACTTTTTCTTCTTCTGGCTTTGTAGGTAGCTTCTGTTCCCTCTCAATCTCCTCCGTAGGGTTTTTTTTAAGAATGCCGTCTGAATGAATTAATCCCCCTCCAAAGAATATTGCGAACCCTCTTTTCTTCTTCTTCAATTCCTTCGTAAGCCCCCTCCAATAGAAATTGTCGTAGCTTCGATTTAAATATGAAACAAATAGGGTTGAAGATAGTGACGAATTAGGCGTATAATCCGACTAAAGAGTCGGATATTCACCGACTTACTTTTCTCGTGACCAACCAGGCAACCAATTCATGCAAATCAATTGCATAGACTTTTATTTTTTAAATTTTTTACTTTGCTCCTCGAGCTTCCTTTATTCACCATGCAGCCCCTCTTCTTTTATAAACTACATGTAAGTCCTTCAAGCTTAATAATTTACTACTTTCAGTCCTCAACTTAGTTGCAATGTCATACCATCCCCTGGGACTCTTATGTCAACCTACAACCAAATATATTTAACCATTATGAGCACAAGTAGATCACATTTATCCTAATTAAACACAAGACTCAAATATTTAACTAAACTCACACCAAAATATACAAAAATGACTCAATACACATTTGAGACTCAAATACTAATACTTAGATAATAACTAAATAAAAATGACTCAAAACCGACTAAAATATTATACAAATTACACGGGAAATATAGATGTGTTTGCAACACATCAAACATCCCCACACTTACTCTTTTTTCGTCCTCGAAAAAATACTGCAATGGAATCATAACCGGGGACTCAACTTCTAACTTTCAAAATATTCAATTTCAATTCCAATTATTCATATCACATATAGCCTAGCTCGATTACCGGTATTTCGATCCGATTAAACCCAACCACCGACCGTTCAGCCCCAAATGCATCAATTAGTACTTATTTATTATTTTTATGGCATCAATCAACCTAATGGGTCTCACACTCAAGCCTTTCAATTCATCCTAATCCCGTTATTTATCTTTTTAGGCATCTTAATATTTATGTACATATATATCTTTTTAATAGTGGATTTGCATGAATGAATGGATGAATTTTTATTTGACCTATTTTTTTTTCTTTCTTTTTTTTTTCTTTTCTCATTTCACACATTTTTTTTTTGAAATAGAATTGGACTTCACCTAGAGGAGCATCCACTGAGTAGCGAGCCCGATGGGTAGCACATAGGGTATTTAGCCCATACCTAACCTAGAGGCGTATCCTTCAAGTCGCTATCCCAAAGGGAAACACATAGGCTTCGGTACTTTATTCTATTTTATTATTATTATTTTTTTAGCTCAACAAATGGAATGGATTTGCGGAGGCGCCACTATTTACCGAATTTACTTTCGTAAAAAGATAAAAGCGTGCCTAAATTACTAAAAAGATATACACATATGAAAATATTAAAGATGCAAATTTTTTATAACAGTTTCGGAATCCTCAATCAACCTAAGGCGGGAACCCACTAAAGTTTCATGATCTACATAACAATTAAGCACATTTTATTGATTTTTTTTTTTATGATGCATAAGGATTTTTAAGCCTAGTTAGTCAGCTGGATCTACCAATACATCAAAACTAGCTAATAAACACCAATTCTAAAGATTTAACATTCAAGCACTTTCATTAGACAATTGACCCCCAGTTGTACTATCATTTTCCATTTAATTGCAGCATAAATCAAGAATATTTCTTCATTTTTTCAAATTTTTTTGGATTTTTGGATTTTTTTTTTTTTTGTATTTTTTTAAGACTCAAACTAACCTAAAAATAAAAGAAAAAACACACGACTGAAGACTAAAGACGTAGTCTTCCCAACGACACATTGTCCCCAATGTGAGCCGGAAAGACGACTAAAAAGCACACAAACATAAAAATAAAAATAAATAATTTACAAACATAAGTAAGGAACGAACTCCCCTGATTTTAATTTGTGATGAAATATGAGTTATTCGTCCTTTGCCCTCCACTTTAATTCGTTGATCATGTACGTTTGAATATCATCGGACCTGCAAGACACAAAACAAAACTCGACTCGACCGAACACGTTAAAAACAAAATACGAAAAATAAAATCACGAAATTATAAAAAAAATAAGGATGAAAGAAAAACAAACAAAAACAAAGTAGAAATGGTGTACCCGGAATCCTTCAAACTTAATCTAATGATCTTGAACTTCTGGAATTTCCTGCAAACACCAAAAAAACACAAAACACGAAACCGAAAACAATAGCACACAAATTTTACAACTCGGGCTTTCCCGAGTATTCAACCAACCGCGTCAGGGGGTTTCTCCTTTATATTCTTACTAACTAAGGCCCTAATCATCAAAACGCTTAGAAATCTAAAGGCATTAACCAACCAATCTTTAAAAATCACACCTAACAACCAGTCAACCCACCAATGTTTAAACCTACCCGGAATCAACTTAATAATCACAATGAAGCTCAACCACGGGTCATTCTTACAACCTACTTCCTCTAACGTCCCCACACTTGGACTAAACACAGGAGCATCCTTATCACTAGCTAACCTACCAAGTGGGACATCTTCTAGAACCTCATCACGTTCCTTCACTATCGGGTCCTCACACCTTAGCACGTCCCAAATGGAGATTGAGTACGGTTCATACTTTGGTGCTTGAGCCTCGCTCTCCTCACAGACTTCTTTCTCGAGCGGGACGTGTTCACTTTCAATGACCGGTTCCCCGTATAACATCTCTTCTAGCTTTTGCAAATCACCCTCCGGGTCAAATCGATCTTCATCTAACGCTCTTCGTGACATCGTCGTCCACTCCTCACCAAACATTTCTACCATTTGTGCTTCAAACAAATCATCCGAATCACCCTTATGAAGCACTTCTTCACATCTGTCCTCGGCTACCTCATTTGTTGTTGTACTCGCTGCGATCTCATCCTCACACTCCTCATCCCACACAATGTCGTCCTCTTCCTCCGACCAATCCCAAATTGGATCCGAAGAGTATACATTCTCGTCAACCGTGTCATCATATGTGGGAAGCTCCTCATCCTTATCCTTTGGTATGTTATCTTCAGGATCATTCTCCTCTACTATCGAATCTTCTGTTTCAGCGACCTCAGCGACGTCTATCGAACTATTATTTGTCCACTGGTTTAGATCACAGTCGTCGTCATCCCAAATCCATTGGATACCCTGATTAACCGGAGGTGGGACTTCAGCGTCCATTAAAGTCTCCTGATATCGGATTTCCTCAAACACAGTCCTTGATGACTCCCCCGTACGCCTTTCTCTTTCCTCTCGATCTTGAAAGATCCTTTGACAAATTTCTCTACACATCTCAACACGAACCAGACAATCATTGTAGTGGTGTGATCCACCGCAGCTCATACAACGTGGCATGTTTTCCTCATGAAGTCGTTTTATCATCTTAAGAGATTCCTGTGCAACCTCGATGCCTCGAGGTAACCTAGGATCATATCTACTCCATCTAGCCATATCATCCAAGAGTTGTTGGAGGTTAACGATGAAGCTCTGTAGATCAATTGTGGCCATGGCGAAAAACAAAATAAACAAAATACAAAACAAAAAAATAAATAAATAAATAATTAGACTCCAAAAAAACTAACCTAAAACTCTAGACACCAAAAAACAAACCTAAAACTCTAAACACGAAAATAAAAAGACTCAAAATTCCTAATCACGACCTAAGTTAATCTTGCTATTGCCAAGTGTCCCCGGCAACGGCGCCAAAAACTTGATGTGCTCGGAACGTACCTAAAAATAACTATTAAAACCTAGACCTAAACGTAGACCAAGACACACCTAATTTTACCGAATTTACCTAAACTAGACCGAACCTAAGGCAAGTGTACCTATCGGTGGTAGAATAGCTTATGTAAGACCGGATATCGAACCCTAAGGACACTATGTAACAAGACTCAACTAAGGCTTAATGAAATAGAAATTTGCAAGAATTGATTTTTGTGAATAGAGAATTAAATTAACTAAATTAACTAACTAACAATCGGCAATGAGAAAGCCTTAAGACGAAATCAGAGATGAGAGATTTACCACCTAGACCTAGAATCCTAATTAATATTAATGACCTCACTCGGCTATGACAACTATGATGGAACCGGGATCTTAAGACACAACCTCTAGAGAAACTCTACGAGCCCCCGAATCACTCTCCGGATGTTACTGATAGAATACCTGAAGATTGGAATATGCTTACCGGTTTGATTAGTTCACCTTTTGAGTCCTTCCTAATTGATAACTCTAACGTTCGGCCAATTGGTTCACCTTTTGAGTTCTCCCAATTCACTTACCCTAACCACCTTTGAATTTATCTAAGGCACCCTAAAATAAGCGGAACTACCTCTATTTCCTACAATTGACACGAATAGCAAATTGACTAAATTCCTAGGGCACTTCCTTTTGAGATAATGTTAACCTAGTTCATTGACCAACCCGACTACCCAACAGCTATCATCCTTTTGAGCTTATTTAGACAGGCAGAATACTGAATTCAAGAAATCAATTACCAACTAATTCTATGATCTACCAAATTAGCAAACCACATTCAATAGCAAACACACAGTCACACTATTAAACTACCTAACTCAAACCGAAAGACATTCGCAAGCTAGGCAAGAACCAATCAATAATATCAACCCTAAAAACAATACTCATATGCATCCAATTGCAGAAAATATAAGAATTTAAAGAGTAATCATGTCCAACAAGAAATTGCCATAAACCGAAATAAAGTCAAAGATACTAAAAATTCATCATACGGTCTAGGTGGTACAAACTTAATTAGCCAAGAATCATAGTGGTATCCAAGAACACAAAATCCCTAGTGATATTACTCGTGGACATCATGTAAACAAGTATATAAAACTAAGAAAAATAGAGTTCAAGAACTAAAATAACTAAACCCGAATAGCTTTAGAAAGATGCTTGCTTCCGTTCACTTTTTCTTCTTCTGGCTTTGTAGGTAGCTTCTGTTCCCTCTCAATCTCCTCCGTAGGGTTTTTTTTAAGAATGTCGTCTGAATGAATTAATCCCCCTCCAAAGAATATTGCGAACCCTCTTTTATTCTTCTTCAATTCCTTCGTAAGCCCCCTCCAATAGAAATTGCCGTAGCTTCGATTTAAATATGAAACAAATAGGGTTGAAGATAGTGACGAATTAGGCGTATAATCCGACTAAAGAGTCGGATATTCACCGACTTACTTTTCTCGTGACCAACCAGGCAACCAATTCATGCAAATCAATTGCATAGACTTTTATTTTTCAAATTTTTTACTTTGCTCCTCGAGCTTCCTTTATTTACCATTCAGCCCCTCTTCTTTTATAAACTACATGTAAGTCCTTCAAGCTTAATAATTTACTACTTTCAGTCCTCAACTTAGTTGCAATGTCATACCATCCCCTGGGACTCTTATGTCAACCTACAACCAAATATATTTAACCATTATGAGCACAAGTAGATCACATTTATCCTAATTAAACACAAGACTCAAATATTTAACTAAACTCACACCAAAATATACAAAAATGACTCAATACACATTTGAGACTCAAATACTAATAATTAGATAATAACTAAATAAAAATGACTCAAAACCGACTAAAATATTATACAAATTACACGGGAAATATAGATGTGTTTGCAACACATCAAATTTGCATATAAATAATAGTTATTCTTTGGACATCTTAGTATCTGGTTTAAGGGGGGTTGGAGAAAATATAAAAAAAAATTTAATCAGTATTACCCTTTGCTTTGACTGAATATGATTCGGTAATAGGTTAAACTAGAGCTTTCTTTAGTGGGATCCATAGGCGACTGAACTTATATCTGGTAAATTCATAAACACATGGGGGTGAAAGAAAAGGTTGGTGGTTGGGTTTAATCGGATCGAAATATCGGCAATCGTAGTTAGTGTGCTAGTACATTATGGAATGTGGGTGGCTGTTGAATATGAATTGTTAAAGGTTTAGTAGTCAATTTCCTGGTTATGATTCCATTGCAGTATTTTTCGAGGACGAAAAAATAGTCAGTGTGGGGATGTTTGATGTGTTGCAAACACATCTCATTTCCGGGGTCTTTTAGTTAGATATTTGAGTCAGTTTGAGTCGGTTTTCCATTTTGTTTTAGTGTTTTCAGTTAAGTTTGAGTCGTTAGTTCCTTTTCATATTTTTATGTAAGTTTTGCAGTTTTGATGAAGTCCCGAGGCCTCGAGAGAAAGTTGGAAGAATAGAAGAAAAATAAAGAAGTGCTGAACAAGTAGGTCCAGGCGTATCGCCTGGAACCTGATGAGTGGGACGCGATACGCGCGTGAGGAAAGAGTCAACGGAAGCTTTAAGTTGGTTTGACCGACTATTTTGTCGCGAAGCAAGATCCAGGCGTATCGCCTGGGAGTTTCTGGTCTGTAGGCGATACGCTTGGAGGTCCAAAACCCGCAAAAAATTGCCAGGTCGATATAAAATCAAGTTTAGGGTTTGTTTTCGTCATTCTCGACTTTCAGACGAATTGCAGAGGTTCCAGAGGCAAATTCAAGAGTAGAGGAGGCTGAGAATCAAGGGGAATTCAACGGTGGATCGATTCTTCATCTTAAATCATTAACCGGTTCATTTATTCTTCTTTGTTTCTTAGATTTGGTCTTGTTAGGGTTTAAAGTTTTAATCTTTATTGTGAATTCTGTACTTGACATGATTATTGGCTAAACTTGTCATGCCACCTAGATTCTTAGGATGACTATGATCTTTTGACGATTTCTATTCGGTTTTGACTTATTGATTGATGTTGCACTTTTATTAAATTCCAATGATTATCATGTTTGATGCATATGTGTGTTATGAGCAGATTATTAGTTGATTGTTGATGCTTAATTTACCCGCGAATGTCTTTCGGTTTAGGTAAATTAGCTAAAGTAGTTGACTTTAGGGTTAATTGCTAGAGTGTAGTTAGGGTTTCCTTGACTATTGCATTGATAATTGATTGATAGCTTGATTGTAATGTGCTGCTAAACTGGAGACTTCAAAGGTACAGGTTTAACGGGTAGTTGGGTTGGTTAAAGTTCTAGGGTTGCATTATCTCAAAAGGAAATGTCCTAGGGTTTTGTCTAGCTTGGTATTCCGTGTCATTCGTGGTAGTTATTGGTAGCTCCTGTTAGGTCTGAGGTGCCCGAGATTAGGTTCGGAGGTGGTTAGGTCTAATTGAGGTAGGAAGGACTTAAAAGGTGAACTCCTGTTCGAGCGTTAGAAGTGTAGCTAGGAAGGACTTAAAAGGTGAACTAGCCACCATCAGATTAGTCATAACCGAGTGAAGTTGTCATTAGTGATTAGGATTCCGAGTCTAGGTGCTGGCTCTTCTTGTTCCTGAAGGTTGTCTCTAGGTTTCCTGCTTCCGTTTGTTGGTTGAGTTGTTAGGTAATTTTAGTTAATCAAATCTCAAATCAAAACCCAAATTACTCAGTATTTCCATTTCTTAGGTCCTAGGTTAGTTTTGTCTATAGAGTGTCTCTAGGGTTCGATATTCCCGGTCTTGCCTTAGCTATTCTACTATCCGATAGGTACACTTGCCTTAGGGTTCGATTTAGTTTAGGTATTTTCGGTAAAATTAGGTGTGTCTAGGTCTAGGTTTAGGTCTAGGTTTTGATAGTATTTTTAGAGTCGTTCCGAGCACATCATGTACCAGTTTCATTAGTACTACATAAAGAGATTGTCATGCGAAAAAATATTGTTTAAGTTAAAAACACTAAAATATTTATAGAACTAATGATAATTCTACATATGCACTACAACTATTTGTTATAGTGCACATGTATAACATAAAACTTTAAAAATTTTAAAACGTTAAATCTATTTTCATAGTTAAAGATAACACAATTATAAGATTTATGGTGCAATTTCTTTTTTAAAATATTAATGTATACGACATGTATAAAGTGTTTTTTACCCTTTAATGTATAAAGTTATACAAAATATGAACTTATGAAAAATTTAGGAAAATTGGATTTTAATAATACAAGTTTTATCTAGTTGGCGGATAATAATACGAGTTTCAAAAATTCATCACAATAATACGAATTTTTAAGGTGTTGGATTCTAATGATACACCGTTAGTATTTAACTAACGATGTTAGTTTTTACTGACTGAACTGGTGACGTGGATCCTATTTGGCGTTTTTAAATTAAGTTATTAAAAAAGAGGGACTATAGTTGTAACTTAATAAAAAAGGAGGAATTATTTGCAATTTCTGTGTAATAATTTTGAAAAAGAAAAAAAATAAAGAAGTGACACCTCCATCTTCGTTCGATATTCGGCCACCAACCTCCCTCCGATCGGCCGGCGACCACCTCCGACACACCCCACGACGACACACTTGTTGACGTTGTGTTGATCAACACCCGGAGACCTCTCCCTTCTTCTCCGTCGTTCACCTGACAACATCCAGCGTTCCTCCGTCCTCAGGCAAATGAAACGAATGAACTGGTTAACGCTTCGGAAAATTACGAATCAGACTAAACAAATTTGAATCATGAAACTGATGACATCAATTGATGCGAAACTAAAATCTGACTAAAAAAAGATCCAAATTCAGTGTGTTTTGATGAATTTTTGAAGGTCCGAACTACACTGAACATGAGTTTTACGAAGATGAGGAACCAGAGATTTGATTTCAACAAAAACTCAACCAAAATTAAATCTGAAGGTACTGATAGGCTCGTAATGACCAACGGAGTATGATGGAACTAGATTTGATGAAAATCATTGAGTTCTAAGAACATCGCCATGGATGAGCACGAAGATGACAATGGTCGTGAGTCGTTTAATCTCAATCAAAACAGATAAATGTTAGCACCAATCGATTCAGAACTGAAAATCGAGTAGAATGATACTTAATTTGATGTGTTTGCTAATATCTTGTGAGATCCGCCATTGATGAACCTCAACGAAGAAGCAAACTGTGATTTTTGAAGTTCCGTCGTGGTTGGTGGTTGTTGGTGGTGGATGGTGGCGGCAGTAGAAGTGGAGAACGGGAGCGGGTAGCGAGGGGTGGGTTTCGCTGGAGAGAGACGAGTTCTTTCTTTATTTCTTTTTTTCTTTTTCAAACTACAAATAAATCCCTCAATTTTTAGAAATTACAAAAGAGTCCCCCAACATTTGCCACGTCAGCAACCATTAACACCGTTAGTTAAAAACTAATGGTGTATCACTAGAATCCAACACCTTAAAAATTCGTATTATTGTGATGGATTTTTAAAACCCGTATTATTATCCGCCAATAAAGCAAAACTTGTATTATTAAAATCCAATTTTCCAAAAATTTATAAGGGTTTTAGTATTAGTTTTTAAGTATTCGCAAAAAGATATAATTTTTACATGATCCTTACCATATATATATATATATATATATATATATATATATACGTTCATATATATAGGGTAAGAAATTGCATTAATATTTTAATATTTTAAAAAACACTTTATACGTGTCGTATACATTATTATTTTAATAAATAAATTGCAACATAAATCTTATAATTGTGTTATCTTTAACTATGAAAATAGATTTAACGTTTTAAAATTTTTAAAATTTATGCTATACATGTGCACTATAACAAATAGTTATAGTGCATATGTAGAATTATCATTAGTTCTATAAATTTTTTAGTGTTTTTAACTTAAACAATATTTTTTCGCATGACAATCTCTTTGTGTAGTACTAATTAAACTGGTACACATGTGTACTAATAATTTTTTTTTCGAAATATCATTTTCTTTTCTAGAATCAAAGACAATGGAAGTTTAAGATTCTTGGTGCAAGTTTCATAGAAAAATATTAACGTATGTAAAAGTTATAAACGTTTTAGTGTTAGTTATTAGGTTTTCACAAAAAAAAAGAATTTTCACAGAATCATTACCCTATATATATATGTATATATATATATATATATATGGGAATGAGAACAATTAATAACCCATGTTAAAAGAGATAACCAAATAACCACATCCTAGTGGCTTGATAAAAAAACGGGTGCTATGTATTAGTGACATGTGACACTTCTTTTTTTTCTTTTTTTTAATAGAAAGGTATAAAGGTATTTTACCCAAAAGAAAAAAAGTACCGCCCTCATTTTTAAAACGCGTATAATTTTTTTATCCGAAGTCGTTTTATTATAAAAATTATACCATTGGACTCGTCGTTTTTTATCTTTAATTCGGATGTGGTCCCGACTTTTTTCGAAGGCTTTTTTTCAAACGTCCGTATTAACATCAATACTACAGAAAATAGACATCGGTGCTACCCAGAAAAGGCATCAGTGCTACTTTTTGTAACATTACATGTCAGTACAGACGTTTGGAAAAAAGTGTCAAAAAAATGTCGGGACCACATCTGATTTATAGATAAAAATATGACGAGTCCAACGATATTTTTTTTTTATAAAAAACCGACATCGGATAAAAAAGTTATAGCCGTTTTAAAATGGAGGGGGTACTTTATTGGTTAAGTTAAATGACCAAAATACCCTTTCTGGAAAAGAAAGGAGAGGGACATTTTCCCTAATTTTAATTTTGGTGGTTCAAATGGGTTATTTAGTTATTGCTCTAAGCAAGGGTTATTAATAGTTTCACACTATATATATATATAGAGAGAGAGAGAGAAGGGTTCGGTGTAGACCCTTTCGGTTTTATAGACCCCGTAGACCCCAAATCTGACCATTGGATCAATTTTTTAAGATTTAACCCGGAGGGGCACGATCGTCATTATGAAAAACTCATAAAACTCGCGCTGATTCCATTTTCTTCCTCATTGACGCTACCAGACTTCCCGTAACTTCAAACCCTAGATTTTGGGCGATTTTTCAGATTTCCTCCGAGATCTACCACCATTCCGAAAACCGATCATCAAAAATGCAATCAATCTACGTCTACATCAGATATTAATCGACAATGGACATCAGAGAAGAATATGCTCTTGCAAATGAAGATAAACAAACTCCTTCGATGTTAAAACGATTAGCATCTGTCGTCGGATTAGGAAAAAAATCTTCTCCAACAGTCAATAGGAATTGTGAAGTTGAGTCTGAAATTGAATTTTGTAACTGCCAAAGGGGTAGTTTCTGGAGTTTTATTGTTAAAGTGCAGCAAATGTCTCCTGGACAGAGTAATCAATTATTGAATTTGAAGCTGAATTTGAATATGAGTTTTATTAAACATATCTTTATTTGGTTATGTATATGTGTTGTGAATACAGAGTCAAAGAAAGCTGAACAGGAAGTTAAATGACTCAACTGTTGCACAAAATACAGGATTACAATCATTTGGAACTTCAACTTCTAAAGGTAATCAAAAGGAATAATATAATAAAAATATAAATTTGTGATTACATTAAACAAATATAAATTGTCTACTTAATTTTTGAAATTATAATTATTTTTGATAAGTAGATATAGTTTTGACTGATCCTATTAGTGAAGAGCAGTGTCACACCCCCAAATAACCACTAACGGAGTTTATACCGTTAAGGGGTGCGAGCAAACCAGGACCACAACCATTAGTTACAAATACTAAACGAATCAGAGTAAGTCTAGATATTTATCTTAAAATACAGTCTCAAAATACGCAGCGGAAAATATATCGTCTTAGCACTAACCACGTGCTTTACAATCAGTGTTTTAAATTCCCAATTAAGTTTAATAAAAAATAAATGTCTTCATGTGCCATGCCAACCCGCATCCGGATACTCCTCAGCGATCTGCAAAAGTTTAAACCACGCAAGTGTCAACCTAACGGTTGGTGAGTTCACAGTGGGCTTGTCATGCAGTGGCCCGGTCTCATAATTATAATCGTGTCAACATATACTTATGAAATATTTATTTGTGAAAAGCAATGCTCTGTGATGTCCAATATCATAGTAACGTGGTTTAGAAATATTAATGTCCGTAACATACGTTATCGGGTATAAACTAGTTCTGTAAAGTTAAAGTGCTCAACCGATATCGCGGGTAGCTAATCCGTTGTTCCATGCACTAAGGAAGTTTGTACCAAAGCTGACTGATATTGTAGTGGCAGTGCCATCATGTTTTGCGGACCTACGTCATCGCGGATTTGCCTCCCCCGTGTCCTTTCGGGATCACGGTCAGATAGGCTGATATTGTACCTCCGTGCACTCCCCGTGCCACGGGGCGGAGTTTGTCAAACTCCAGTAGATCTACCCAACATCCCCTCGCTTTACAATTAATGGTACAATTAAGTTGAGGACTTTTTCAGTTATAAGGCAATCCTTAGAAATCATGTGATATCATGTGGTTTAGACTTTAACCTACACTAGCCATATTAAAACGATTTTCCTTTGGGTTCTCATGAATCCCGAAAATATTTACACTTTCGTTCTAGAAATAGTTATTTAAGTAATTCACAAGTGTTTCCCATAAAACACCTCAAGTTCATCAAGTGGGTGCCGAGCACTCCTAAGTTTTCAAGTTCATCAGAGAGGTGCATAGCACTCTTAAGGTTGTCAGCATTGTTTTCCATTAAGTTATTCAGTGTGACCCAACCGGGTTCACGGTAAATGGGTTAGTGACACTCACCTTTGGTTGCACTGCTACACTTGCTAAGTAATCCAAGTATTGTTTGCTTATCGAAGACCTAAGAACACGTTTAGGTCTTAAGTATTAGTTTTGTGTCTAATGTTTAACTTAACGTCACTATGGCTCATAACATAGCACGTTGGGACTACGACACGACATACCGACACACGACACCGATGGTTGATCATAAACAAGGGTTCACATAACACAGAAATCAAAGCATGTTTCATTATTGTATAATTATGTAAGTCATGGCATAGCATTCAAGTAAGTTGCACAAGTTTGAGTTTGGTCAGATCATAGTTTCGCTAGACAGTGTCGCTACACAGTTTCGCTATGTGCACGGGCAGCATTTTCGCTAGGGAATACCCGATGACACAGTTTCGCTAGGCTAGTTTCGCCCGAAACTGCTGAGGCAGTTTCGCTAGCCTAGTTTCGCTTGAAACTAGTTTGAACTTTCGTTCAGGGAATTTCGCTCGGTAGTTTCGTTCGGACAGGTCTGGTTGGTTTACCCGGCGACACTACAGTTTCGCTCCATAGTGTCGCTGGTTGAAGATATACATAATTTCGCTAAGTAATTTCCCCCAGAGAACAGCACAGTTTCGCTGGTCGCGAAAAACACATAAATCAGCCTAAAAATCAATCTATCAGCTTCCATATTTCATGTAATTCAATATCTAGCATGCATAATCATTTACCAACATCAAACAACAAGTTTTAACACCTTAAACATGGGTTTTCATCATCAAATCACCAAAAACACATTTTAAACCTAAAATGACTAAAATGGCATAAATCTTCATTATGGATGGATTTCAAACGTAAAGTTGCAGACTTTATAACAGATCTAGCATCCCTAAACATTATCTCAGAAGCATACACGATTTCATGAAGGTTTGGTCATGCTTTAAAGTAAAACACATAGAAAACACATAGAAAACACATAGAAATGGTTTATGGGACTCACGGTTTGATCAAAGATCGATGGATGATCTTCACCAACAGGAGTGATGGCTGATCTTGGTGTGTCTTGGGGCTGGTCCAGAGATTTCAGGAGAGTGTGGGTGTTTTTGGAGAAAAAGTGCAAGAAATGGGGCTTCTAGGGTTTTATGTCCTTATATAACAGAGGCTAGTTTCGCTGGCAGTTTCGCTGGCCAAGCGAAACTGGCTCTGTAAGTCCAAGGTTAAGCTAGCCGGGCGACACTATAGTTTCGCCCGGTAGTTTCGCTGGAAGCCAAAAGTGACCAATTTACATTTTTAAGCAAGGTAAGCAC
>JBCNJP010006015.1:0-37101 GCA_039602395.1 Deinandra increscens subsp. villosa
TCAGAGCCATGGTCGAAGAAAACGCAACGATTCGGTTGGTTTCTTCAACTTTGTGTTATCTTGCTTGTTTTTGTAACAAATAGAGATGTTTTTATTTTTGAACTTTGGGTTTTTGTGTTGAAATTGTCACACAAAATAAGATGAGTTCTTGAGTTCTTTCAAACTCACCCAAGTGTTCATGTGTTTTCCCAGATCTTCAAGCTTGAAGATTGTTATGTTAGTCATGTTTTTGATTAATTTAATTGGAAAACAAATTTAAAATCCAAAAAGGTGAATAGTGAAAAGAGTTGTAGCCCATATCACTTTACTGGTTTGTGTAAAGTAGCAACCCTTTTGTCACCTTTAGTCAACCACCCTACTTTTCTCTCTCATCACCTAAACACTCAACCTCCTTTAATCAATTTAGCAGATTTTTTATTGATTATTATTAGTGTTTAAGTTAATTTATTTTAACAAGTGATGAAGAATTGAAAATCCTACGAGACTGCAGCTCGTTATCCAGATTTTTACGGGTTCTTTTGAGAGAAAAAGGGGTTTATCTCACGGTTGGCACTTGGGTTTTAATTAGCGAGTTCGAGCTTCGGGTTTTCGTCATATAAAACAACGAGATGTCGGTGTTTACGTGTTATCGTCATCTGGGTTTCTCCATATTGATGCAGTTAATACTCCTATGGGTTGAAAATTAAATGGAATATGTTCCATGTTTTGTTTTTGTCGTATATGGGAAAGAAACAAGAAACAAAATGGTTGACAATATTCTTGTTGTGACCTTTGAAGAAAAGAAAGGCAATCCTATTTTTCTTTCTCTGCAAACTTCAGTCACCTGTCTCCATCAAACCTTCACATTTACACGTCGCTTTTCCGGCAAAACAACTTTCAACCTGAAAACACATCAATTCTGGTCTGGTTAAACATGAAAGAAACCATTGCTTATGAGAAAAACTGTTCCGTGCCCGGTCGATATAGCTCCAAGATAACCACCGACCACCGGCAGAACATGCATGCTCCGGAAGAGCCTAATCCAGTTCCGAAGTAACTCAGTTCCATGGGAATTTTTCTGTGCGAAACTTGCTTCCGGAGTAACTCGCACGAAGTTCCGGAGGAACTCAATACTTCCGGAGTAACTCGGAAATGTTCCGAAGTAACTCGACATGATGTTCCGGAGTAAACCCTTAGTTCCGGAGGAACTGAGATAGTTCCGGAGGAACTCAACCTCCACGATGTACTGGTCAGAAGTTCCGGAGTAACCGGTGAGTTCCGGAGGAACTCCGAAACTTCCGGAGGAACCTCCTTGGTCGCCAATCTGCTCGCCGGAACCACTGATCTTCTTGGCTTTCTTCGACTGTGATGAAAAGAAGAAAAAGAGGCGCTGATGAGGTAGGGGTTTCACTTGTCCAACCCTAAAAGAAAACAGAAAAAGGGGCGTGGACTACATTTATCCACATATGGGCCTGCTGTTCTCTATTTATTTGTTTGGGTTGCTGATCAATTTGGGTCATGCTTATTTTTGCTGGGCTGCTACTTTCAAATACAGATTTGGGCCTGCTGATTTATTTAATTTCGGATTGGGCCTGATCTGAAGTGTCTAGAGGACAAATTCTTATTGGGCAGAATTTGGGAGCAATGAGCTACTGGGTTACTTGCAGAAAATTACTACAAGTCTAACGGGATTAAACCGTTAAATCCACTGCAGCAAATTGGTGTACAAACAAGGTACATCTGTAGAACTCAAACTTAATTTTCTTTTTGATACTTCCTTCGTTATAAGCAGACGTGTTTAGAAGCCGGTTCAAAATTGAAGAAAATGTGCAAGTTTGGGAGTCTTTCTACATTGAAGATATTTGCTTGCGAAAGTTGGATTAAGTTCTAATTTTTGAAGAGTCCTTGAGCCATCGTTGTTAAAAAACAAAGGCAAAGTTAGAGCTTGTGACTTGTTGAAGTAATTTATTTGAAGTGGTACTATCTTTGAAGTGAAGCATCGGTTTGGTATTCACAAGAAGGTTGAATTATGGAATTGAATCACAAATTTATCCTTGATCCTTTATCTTGTTTACCTTTAACTACACTTAGGATGATGCTGGCATCCTTAAACATAGTGTGCATGTTATTTGTGGTAAACACCCTAACGGGCCTTTTTTATTGCTTTGGGGCTAGAAGAAGAACAATTCTTTATCTTAGGGGGAGCTTCACAAAGGAGAATGGTTAAATGAAAGACTTGAAACCGTATGAAGATTTTCTTGAAGTCAAGTTGCAAGAATACAAGAGAACCGATTGTCACAAGAGTTGAGTTGTTTATCCGTTTGTTCATCAACCAAATAGGGGGAGATTGTTGGGAATTTCCGAGGTCGACGAGTTCGAGATTTGGTTAGATGAAACTCAACGTACCACTTACCGTTTGACCGTTTGCACAACATGCGGTGAAGTTCATGACTCGAGACTCTCATTAACCGAAGACTTGGCATTAGTGACTTTATTATTTATTGTTGTATTATTTATGTCACTACTAGTTGTGTTATTTACTAGTTTGCCCTTGGTCTTAGTTAGGTTAATATATATGTCTTTCTCATGTGAAAGACAAGTATGAGTGAATGTATGAGTGAGAGAGCTTAGTCATGATACTTTGAAGTTGTGTGGGTTCATGAACACTTGTTCATGAACCTATAGCATGTGTGGGATAGGTAAACATGTAATCATTCGACTCCATATATGATTTCACTTATCTTCATCTTGTTCATCACATCTTCTATATTTATCCTCATCATCATCATCACATCTCAAACACCATTGTTGAAGATCCGGTCCACTATGTTCTTCTTGGTGTTTATATTTGTTCTACAAAGTCGAAGCTCATAAAGTCACCGATCCGCTTCCGCTGTGCCATCGGGGTTTGGCTTGGCTCACCGACCCCGGTTTCTACAAACATAATAACCGATATTATGCTCTATTAATAAATTTGATTGGACACCTTTTTTGAGAAAAATCTTATTAATTTTTTATTTTTTTTAATTGTTTGCGAACACATTTCTACAAAGCATAATCACCGGACCATAACCAAAGGGAGAAGTAGTCATGATTACTCCGGTGGCCACCAAATTAGAGGATTTCTTAAATCTTTTCACAAAAAGAAACCTTAGCCATAAAGCTTACCGACGCGTATCACCATCAAAGACACACGTTGACATCAAAATGAGTTAGACATGAACAGTTTCACTTATCTTACAAACAGACATTTGCCGCCAATGTTGTAAAAGTCATCTAGGCGGTCGAGTACTCGGAGAAGTTGTTAGACGGAGGGTTGCCAAGGAGCTTTTGCTATAATATGTGTCTAGGATAGGCGTATTCGATCAACCTTAGTGGTAGGCGGTCAAAATCAGATGTAAACGGTCAAAATCCGTATTATTTTATGATAATGCTCTTGAATGTTGAACATTTATTAATATATATATACATTAATATTCATGTATTTTGCTATAAATATTAGTATTTGCACATGTATATATTTTAAATTCAAAAAATTTATTTTCTTTACACTTATCATGTTCGAGTACTTTTTGAGTACTTCCCGCATAGGCACGAATTCACAACTTTCAAGTTGACCGATCTAATATCGTCTAGCGACTTCTGCAATTGACATTTGTCTGATGTGATATGTATAATAAACACAAACCTAAAAATTTTATTACTTTATTATCGTGTTAGAAATATACACATGTAATTCCATTGATCAAAGGGATTACTTGCTTATTAACGTCTTATCATGAAAGCAAGAACATATACTAAATCCTTCAAGTCCATAGTGTAGATTATCGTGACTAAGATCGAACATATCATTAGTCACGATAAATCGAACTCATTTTGAGGGTTGTCGAAGTATAGCCCCCGTCGACAACCAAATTTTGCCCGGTTATAAACCCGGCTTCATCACTCGCTAGAAACAACACAGCCTGCGCAATATCTTCAAAGCTTCCACACCTCCCACGTAATAAACTTCCGTTTTCACCTATTCGATCGCTTACATCTTCTATCGTCATATCCGGTTTCCCTAAATACTCTCGGTACGCTTTCACAAGCATTTCTGAAGGGACGGCATGAGGTGAAACACAATTTACACGGATCCCGTGAGCTCCTAACTCACACGCCGCGCTTCTTGATATTCCAAGAATCGCGCCTTTTGTTAACGTGTAGGCATGTGATGCAAGGCCTCCCATGATTGCTGCGGAACTTGATGTGGATACGATTGAACCCCCGTTGCCTGATGAGATCATTGCCCGTGCTGCGTGTTTGATCCCGTGTATTACACCATTAACGTTAATGTTGATTAAAGTCGCTACCTTGTTCATTTCAAGATTTGTGATGCTCCTTCCGTTGTCTAAAACCAAATTGTAAAAGAATTATGACAAGTCACAAGGTCAGGTGCATGAACCAAATAATAATATATATAGCTCAAGTAAGTGGGTTGAAACTCACTTAAACTGCATTTACATACATACATATAATCTATACTTCTAAATTTATACATGAGGATTACAAGGAATACCAACAGTTCCAGCATTATTGAAGATGATATCAAGTTTGCCTTTCCAAGATAGAGCAAGTTGAACTGCAGACTCAACATCAGATTCTTTGGAGACATCACAGTGTACATAAAGGCCCCCAATTGACTTTGCAAGATTTTCACCAACTTCATCTAATATATCAGCGATTATAACATGCGCCCCGTTCTCCGACATCAATGTTGCTGTTGCACATCCGATTCCTCTTGCACCACCCGTTACAATTGCAACTTTTCCGATCAACCTTCAAACCGGAAAATCGTTGAACTTTCAGTTAGTTATATGTGTAAAAGATGTTGATGATCATAGGGTATATATATGTGTAACTTCTTGTTTGCACTTACAAACACATATAGTGGCAAAACTTGACCCCAAGCGGATTATTATGTAATGGGTCAAAAGGGTCTAGTCTGGTTGACACACGGAAACTTTATATTAATTGTTTTTAAACTATTTAATCATTAATTAATCTCTTAAATTTTGATTATAGTTAGGATTATATTTATTATTAAAATATGTATTAGTATTTAGTTTTAGGGATGTAATTTTCGACCCATTTGACCCACTTACCTAAATTTGTAGCTAAATAGTTCAAATTTTATGTATATGGCCCGTTAGTTTCATGGGTTTAGGTAGTTAACCTATAACACCTTCTTTAATAGCAAATCTGGATCACAGTAATAATCTTTTTTTTTTCTTTAATAAATAAAATTTACGAGAGATAATATGCATATGAATTCACCTTGACCAATTTTTTAAGTGAGTAATTATTTATCCTTAAGGACATATTGGTGGTTATATATGTCATAATTAAAAGGTTATGTATATTAATCTTAAAAAATCTAGGAATTGTTCAAAGAAAAAAGTAAGTAACATTTTTTTTTTTTTATATTGGCAACGAGTTAAAATCTAACACAAACTAATTATATGTTTATACATGAATGAATCGAAATCATTTTACAAGAAAGATAATTAAGTTGCATGTTAGATACGGAATTGAATGAGACTTAAAACAAGTAGACTAACCTTTTCGTTGCTAACGTTTGCCCACCCTCATTGTTATGATCACATGATTCCATGGTTGACAGTTGACACTTTGTGTTAGTAAGCATTCAAGATATGAGCTTTAATTTATAGGAAATCATTTAGGGAGATGTTTGGGTTTACAATGATATACTTGCCTTAGCATGCTTTCCTCATTCTACTTTACCTACTTTAAACCTATAATAATACCATTTATATTGTGTTTCAGTGAAGAAGAGTAACAAGTGTTGAATAGCAAAATGTTAACAACGATTAGCACCTAACACTAATTATGCACATGATGGGATTAGTGATAAAGAGCCATTTGTTAGAAACAAATTATAAAAGCATTCACAGTAGAGTCCCCATAAATATGTGAGTACAGATCCTAAGATTTCAGGTTTGGTTATGAGTGGTTGTGAGTAGAGGAGAGATAAAAAGTTACTGTTCACCCTTATATTTGATAAAAGACTGATGATTAATAAAATTTGAGGTTTGGTTGTGATTGAAAGAGAGAGAAATGTATTGATAAGGGTATAAAAAGTATTGTTTAATTATGTTTGTGAGTGAATGAGAAAGAAAAAGTAATGATAAAAATATAAATTATATGGGTGGGGATGGAGAATCTATAAGAAAAATTGGAGTTGAGTGTTTCGGTGTAGTTGATGATAATAATAGAGAAAATGATTATTGGATTTGTGTCTTACTCATATGGTTGAAAAGCAGTACATCTGAAAAAATATTTAACAATTTGTTGAAAATTGTTTACGATGATGGAGTCTTTTAGTTTCTTTTGGGTTATTTGTCAGGCTAAAGGATGGGGGGGGGGGTCGACTGGAAGGAGTGGTGTTGTTTCTCGTTATAATGTAATGTTCTTGTGGTGGTGTTTACCGATGATGGAGTCTTTTAGTTTCTTTTGGACAGAACCTCCCCTCTCAACACTAGACCACATCAGAGCAAATGATAAAAACTTAAAGATGATCAACTAACCAATCCTATTTATGGGAGCTGTCCAGCGAACCAATGAGGTAACTAACTAATGGTTCGTTGGACCTCACGCGAACCAATGGTTCGCTGGTTGGTTAGTTGACATCCAGACATACATTTAAACACTAGTTTGCTAATCTATTCGAATAGTAAAGACCACACCAGGAACATGATCTAACAGATTCCCCCTTGGACGTTGCTGTCGAATGTTGATCTTCACACTTTGCAATCCGTCAGTCAAATCTGCTGCTTCTTCATATAACAGTTTTCAACAAATTCCCCCTACGACTGAACTTCAGGAACGCAGGACCCTTTCGTTATCTTCTGACCACAACCAATAAAGTCCCCCCTCGGATAAAGCACATCCATCCATTCGGAACTGGCATAAGATAAAGGTTCACTTCATCAGTCATCTAGGTACTTTAGAAGACATCCAACGAAAATCAACTGCACCAGTAAAAATAGATCATATCTTCTGACAAAAGTAAATCTTTTAATCCATCTTCATGAATAGTAATGCATTGAGACCCTCATGAAAACCAACACATCTAAAATTAACAACCATAGAAATTCCCCCTTAGCGTTAACTCCATCCCAATGTATCAGCAGTCAAAAATATTACGCATGTGATCTCGGTATCTCAACACGAGAATCTCACGACTCAAGATGGTATCAGGCATATGACAGAGAGTTCCAATCCATAATTGAAAATCTTGGACACATTAGCTTGCGTAAAAACCGTAATACATAACCAATTTCACGAAGACATTGAAATTTCCATCAGAAAATCACCATTAATGCTCCTGAAATGATTTCCTGCCATTGAATATTCACTTTTGAACCCTGGGCGATTCTCCCCCTCAAAAAGTGAGATATTCAATACGATTCCAAGCTGAATTGGCTCGCAATGGAATCTTGATTTAACATTTATTCTTCAGTTTGTGTAGAAATATAATTCTCTGTCAAACGTTCCAAAGTAATCACACTCCAGTTTCTGAATCTCTGTCCATCATCAGAAACATGTTTTTTTTCATGCCAATCATCAAAAACCATGACTACCCACAAACATATCTTAGAAATTCGACGAATAATTCTTGACAAATACCGAAATCTGGCACCTAAAAACTTCAAATGTAATAACGGAGGCCTTAGAAGTGGAATTTGGGGGTCGAAATAGATGATATACCGGCCTTATTGCCGTTGACAGCTAACCAACTGAGCTTCACAGTCTACTGACCAAAAAACCTAGCAGACCAAGTATATCAGCGAACCAAGACAGTCAGCGGACCAAAAAAACCTAGCGAACCAATTAGTTTGGCGAACCATTGGTTAGGTCAAATATCCGCCACGAACCGTCCCTAACCGCCATGAACCAACTGATGAAGATTGTCTTCCGAACCATTGTCAGTGAACCAACTGAGCTTGAAGATTATCTTCTGAACCTATACTCAGCGAACCAACAGACGGATGAAGATATACTAGCGAACCATCAAGATCATCCGGCGAACCAACACTTACATTTTCGAATTTCACTCCAGATTCGTAATTTTGTCGAATTTCTTCACTCAGTCACTAGGTGCGAAAATGACTCAGGAACACTTGTTTGAACAAAATTTGATCAAATCCTCACTGAATCTCACCTAGTCGCTCATTTAACGTCTTAACAATGAACAAAACGAAGAATAGGATCTGGAAAAGAGCCAACGACTCTGATACCAACTGAAAAACCATGTATGGATCGTTTCTAGATCAATAAAAGATAGAGACGAAAGTTTGTCATTCAATTAGTGTCGAATGCTTACAGACCGAATGAGTATACATCGTTTAAAGCTTTGGGAGATGTTGGATAGATACTCCCCTCTCAACACTAGACCAGATCAGAGCAAATGAAAAAAACTTGGAGATGATCAACAAACCAATCCAAATTTATAGGATCTGTCCAGCTAACCAGTAAGCTGACTAACCAATGGTTCGTTTGACCCAACGAACCAGTGGTTCGCTGGTTGGTTAGTTGACATCAATACATACATTTAAACACTAATCTACTAATCTACCAATCTATTCGAACAGTTACGACCACACTAGGAACATGCTCTAACAATAGTAAAATTACATTGTAAATGCAAACCGAGATGGAACAATGGTGGAATCATCAATCAGAACGCCTTCTTGAATCGATTAGCACCTTGAATCACCTTCTCTGGCTTCAATACTTGACTTGATAACCGAAAATACGTCTAGAAATGGGTCTGGAGTCGTACACTGACATTAGAGCTTCAAACGAATGAGAATGAGATGTATTTACAGTCTTCAACTAGGATTTCAGAAATCAGGCGTAACGAGTTGTTACGAGCGTCACGAGCCATTAGTGCCGCCATAAATCTACGCATTAGGGTTTCTGGTAATAATCCTATAGCGGCTCGTTCTCTGGAAACGAGTCGTGACATGCAGAATAACTCAAAGTCCGGATCTCTTGGTTTTTTCACCCCAAAAACTTCTAAAATCTGAAATCGTCCCTTTGGCCCCCTCTAATAATCTGTTTAAGACATTTCACAGCAAACAAGGATAAACCTGACCAAAATAATGCATTAATTATCGACAAATGAGGGTATTTAACTAGTAAACAGATGTGTAATTTAGAACACATCAAGATCCTCTCATTTCGTCCTTTCATTCCCAAGTTTATTCGGAACTTTTCTTGTGCATCCACTGCACTCTGACTATAGGAACTGTCTTGTTCAGAAGCTTCCTCTTGTAACATTCGTCTCCAGCCGTTTTGACAAAACCCGATCCGTTTTGAATATTTAAACATTTTTGGTCTTCCGTTTAACATTTACCAGAAGAATTTCGGGTATATATATTTCCAAATAATGATTTTGGATATTTCATAATAATTTTTCCAAAACAAAATGCTTAATTAATAGATTTTTGAGTAATTGATTTGTTTAAAACACAAACAATGGAAGTTATGATTTTTCACGCGATTTCAATAATAACCGGGAGATCACGTAATTGGTCATAGCATGTCAATTTGAATATTTGATGAGTCTAATATTCCTAAATTTTATCATAAATCATCACCACACAAAGTTGAGTCTTGAAACATTGGTGATTAAACAAAAAGTGATACACACGTATATTTGCATGCGAACGTGTTATGTGGAATTAAGTTGTAGGTCCGTTTTGTCAATCTTTTGCTCTCAATTTGGTTCGATCACAGTTGAGCTGCGGAATAGCTCAACAACACTCGAACAAATGTAAAACTAGATTGCGATACTGAAGTAACACGAACGAATTGAGAATGAACACATGAATCAATAACAAGCTCAATTAGTCGAATGTATTGATGACTAAACGATTACAAATGCTCCTAAACGAGTTTTGAATCGAGCAAAGCTTCTCTATCTATTACATTCATTGCAGAAAAATTGACATGGACCTTGCCCCTATATATATGCATAATGTGCGGAAAGTCTTGACAGACTTTTCGCACATTATAGACTTCTCGCAGATTTTAACCCTATACATTTCGCACTAGTATGCAAGAAGTCACCTACAGTTTGCAGTTTACAAAGAAACATTAATAATAACAAAATCTAATGTAACAACCTAAATCTAGATCCTACAATCACCCTTTAAGTTGTTGCATCAGATTGTTGGCACTGCGGCTCTGAGCATGAGTTTGTTTGAGCAAGTCAATCTTGACATTGCTGACTGAAATATCTTCTGCTCTTGCTCGATCCTTTCGTTCCTGGAGCTAGCATATGATGGAAACAAATCATAGGAAGAGGTTGGGTTTTGAGCACGATTTATTTATTTTGACACATTTATGCAAGATCAAACCAAAAACCTTGCATTTTGTCTATATTTATGTTATAAATGTTGAAATCAGTTGAATTCTGTGAAGAATTCCACTCATCCATGTTGGATAAGAATTTTCGCAAGATGATTTGCGTAAAACCAGATTTCACAGTTTATATAACTTGAGTCAATCTTGAATGTTGCTATAATACTAGAAAATGTTTTCTTAAACTTACATTCAAAATTTTTCTGCAAGTTCCAAAGAATAATTATCCAGCAAACATTCATGATAACAACTTTAGAACCAAAGTTGTTATGAAGAAAGGACACAAATGACATAGCCAAAGTCATGATCATGCATACAAGCTCAATCAAACGAGATGTATCAAAATATATAAATCAAAAACATTTTTAACAATACGATCAAGAATTTTTAACTATAAGAATTGAAACAGTGAGAAGAAGATACTAACACATATATATCAAATAAGGTATTTGAGCATGGGTTTGTGTCACACCCTCAAAATACGGCTGCGGAGTATCACCACATGAGATACGTGACAAACCAGGATCTAAGTCATCAGACATGCATAATGACTCTATATGATACGAAAACCGCTTAAATGATCTGAGTAAAGTTTTATAATCCAGACGAAGTAATTCTAAATTAGCGGAATCAAAAAAAAGTTTAAATAGTCTAAAATAGTTTTAAACAATTTTTCAAACCAAAGTTAAAATGTTTATGCGCATCCATGCGCCCATTGCAAAATATAGTTAAACATAACCAAATGCTCGAAAGTTACGATGCATGATTCTCTAATGTGCGTCCTATTTCCGAGTCGCCTAAGGACCTGAGAAGAAACATGCTAAGTGTCAACACAAGGTTGGTGAGCAATCGTGTATTAAAAGTAACGCAGTTAGTCTCCACGAGACCAACCACATGCAGGACACCAAGGTCCCAGTGTTCTGATTTATATACTCATAGATAGCTAGTGTATAACGTTTTGTAACACATAGTGACCACGTAACCAGAGCTGACACGTAGAACTTTCCTTCCCACCATGCAATGTCATGCATGATGATGTCAGAATAATAAAACACCCATTCAACTCCCTGTTGGGCTAGAGCGACTAGCTCGGTTGGGGCTCGTCAGACCCAGTAGATCTACCTTATATTTCCCCGCTATTCCTCAATACTACTGGTACGTTGCAAAGGGCTTAACGTTATGGAATAAATGAAAATCACTATTATTCACAAGCATGGTTTATAATCTATGTAGTTTGTAAAAACAGTCAAAGTAGGGGCCGTAAACTCACATTGGGTGCGTGTAAAGAAATAACCAAAACCCTACAAAGTGATTAGTGAATCCTCTAGACTCACCTATGACACGCAAATGTGTAACCGCACGTCTGTGTTTGACCGAATGTTCCGTTGTACACAGACAACGACAAGTTGACCAAGTTGACCCGATAACACATTGGTGATTAATTTAATAATGTTTTTAAATATTTATCCTACCACGTATACATAACACAACTTGTTATCATACAATAAATTAATATTCAAGCATCCCAATTAATTATTAACCGTCCCACGTGTACGATGTAAGATCAACGGGGCGATCTTACAAAATCTTGTCATTCCCACCGAGATAGGAGACAATAGGATTGGCACACGCGTACAACTTTACAATTATTTTAACATAACTCATATAACTAAGTAACTAACAACACATAGGTTCATCTTCAAGTATCGCTCATAAATAAATAATTAACCGTAAATATATATTTATTTCCTAAGACCAATATCCACGTAAAAGTCATATATTTATCACATGTTATGCATAGGAATTTCAAGTCTAACACATTCGCAAACGCATGCAAGCATTAACCATCATCAACTATCAATTTTTCATACGTTACACGTATATTTTAATGCATAATTTCTATTTTTGTTGCATATCAACCATCAATGTCTATACTTTAGTATCTATCATGCACGATCCCTCATATATAAACCACCTTTATCAACTATCATGCATCAAAGTGTCATCTATCCATCATTAAGCATGTATAAGCACAAAGGTCAGACTTTTATTACGTAAAACACATCAAGCAAGCTCCTTTATAACATAACACACTAGATCTAGCATCAAGCATGCATTATCAACCATCATACATAAAAATTGAATCTTTATTATCATCCATGCACCAAAAACCTAGATCTAACATCATGAACATCGTACGACATACTTTTCATGTAAAAATCGAAAATTTATCATTGTATGGATTAGATCTATACATGAAATCACATTTAGAACATAGATCTAGCCAAGATCTAACATAAAAATGTGAACAGTATAACTTTGAAGCAAGTAAAAGCAAGAAAAAGACATACCGATGATCAAGGATATAAACGAGAGCAATAATGAGCTTAGATCCGCACCCAAAAGCTCAAGAACTTCAAGTATGGTGATGGGGAATTCTTGGACAGCAAGTTTAGGGTTTTAGGAAAGCTTAAGATGGAGAAAAAGGAGTGTTTGTGCGGCTAAATCGTTTAAATATTAAAGATTAGGGTTTTTGAGGCTAAAATCGTTTGAAGTCGAACAATACCGTTACATCATATATATTTTTAATAAAAATAATACGAATTCGATTATTAATAATAGTAGTTTTTATTTATAATCAGAGAAGCAAACTTTTTTTCAAGATATTGTTGTTTATGAATAGAATACTTCTTGATCAACCCTTAATTAACATATTACCAATAAATGGGAGGTCTTGGGTTCAAGTCCCACTTGTAACAAAAAAATAAAAATGGAGGTTACAGGTTGGGTCAGGGGTTTTCTCACCTATGGTGAGTTTCCTCCTGATAGGGATTGGAGATGATCGGGTGGGTAGTGTAATGTCCCCGTCTATGATCCAAATTTGCCGTTAAAAAAAATATTACTAATAAAAAACTATTTTGAATACTTTCCCTGCATAAAACTTATTAAAAAACATATATTCTTTAATTAAAATTATTCAAAATCAAATATATATAGCATGCATGTTGAAGTTTGCTTCCTATATATATAAACATTATATATGCCTCGTTTGAATATTCATCCACATAAATAAGTATTTTACAAATTAAGATGTCTGAGGGGCGTGTAATCAAAACGCTGACTGCCACAGACACTAGAAAAAATGGAATATTATGGTTACCAAGGGAAAGTGTGAAGAAATGCATAGTAGATTGCATGAGTCCTGGCATGAAACATAAACTCATTAACGAACGAAAGGAAATTGAAGTTGTTTTGTGTAATGTGGAAGATACAGGCACCAACAATGTATCGTTTTCTTGGACAAATTCACACTCATATGCTTTCAAAGGTTTCCATCAAGTTGCAAAAAAGTATGCCTTGAAACCCGGTGATGAAGTAGAGTTCTATAATATGTGTGTCGACGGAGAACGATTGATGTTTAGATTCAGCTATTTCCGTTATTATCGTGATGGATCAGGATCAAGTTCGCAGCAGCATTGAATTAAGAAGGTGCTTAGAAAGAATTAGTATTATTATGAGGATGAACGATACAATACAATCATACAATGCGTGCAGTAGCCAATACGTATACTTGTATATTTAAATCATCCATCTTAATTGATGTAACAATATTATATCTAATTCAATAATATAGGATCGATCAAATTACTTGCTTGAATGTTCCGGAGCGTTTTAGAGTTTTCTAAGCTTATTTCACGAAATTGGCAACTGGTATGGATCAATCAGCTCTGCTTTTTATATGTATTAGGAGCGTAAGGACCTCTAGACACGTCCCCTAGTGAGTAATCTATCGAATTCGACACGTGTAGATGGCCCTTCGATGTGGACCGCGGACGAACCCACGAACCAGCTTTGCGGTCCACATGGCCGCATAGTTTGACCATTTTGACCTTTTTACATATGTGGCCCCTCTAGTTCTATATAATGCACTTTGACCCCTCAAACTTTGACATAATTATTATTTTACGTCCTAAAACTTTCCAAAACATATTTCTAATAATTTCTAACCCGAGGCACGTATAACAATAATTATAACCACGTATAACGATAATTATATCACGTATTTACTTATTTTCTTTCCCGCTAACTATCAGTTACGTTTCATGACCTCATCTATCTTAAATACGTATGCATCAATATTCTAGTATGGAATTATTAAACACATATTCATATAACCACGATATATATATATATATATATATATATATATATATATATATATATAGGGTGAGGTTCATTGTAGACACTTTCGCATGTGAAATAGCTCTTTTTCACATGTGAAAGTTTCTAACTAATGAGAAAAAAGAAAAAGAGAAAAAAGAAAATTAATCACAACCATTAGATCAAGAGATCTAATGGTGAAAATGGTGTCTACCTGTCTACACTTATGGGGGTGTCTACAATGAACTTTTCACTATATATATATATATATAGGGTGAGGTTCATTGTAGACACTTTCGCATGTGAAATAGCTCTTTTCACATGTGAAAGTTTCTAATTAATGAGAAAAAAGGAAAAAAGAAAAAAGAAAATTAATCACAGCCATTAGATCAAGAGATCTAATGGTGAAAAAGGGTGTCTACCTGTCTACACTTATGGGGGTGTCTACAATGAACTTTTCACTATATATATATATATATATATATATATATATATATATATATATACTACTATATAATGTATATTGATAAAAAGGGTATAATGGTAATTTTTACCGTCTTAATTTTAAGACGCCTTCTACTTTCGTATATGTTAAAACCTTAACATCCGTGTTCCCTTTTCTTCTCACTCCCATTCCTGTGTTCATCGCCGCAGCAACAGCAACAAGACAGCGAACTCCCTTTTTGAGGGTGATTTCAATCTCCTTTCATCGCAAGGCAAAACTCAACTTCCCTTTTATTGCATATCTCCTACAATCTCAAGAAAACCCTCTCTTTTGGATGAAGAAACAACCAACGATGAGGTTTTTCCAAAGAAAAACAAATACAAAACCGGTAATCTTCAAAGCATCTCCATTTTGAGCTTCTAAATCAATTGCTTTTCTTCTGAATCTTCTGCAACGTTATTGAATGGTAATCGAAAAATGGAGGCTCAAATTTTGGTTCTTTCAAAATTTCAATTCAAATTGGGTATACAACCTTCATTATATATGCACACCTGATTGAAATCCCAATTCACAACAACCGTGGTGGTTTCCTCTTCAATTTGGTGCAAAGAAAGCAGTGTTGGTGCAACCGACGGACACTGATTGAAAGAGGTTGAAGAACCTCTTCGCTGCAGGTGAAATCGACCTTGCCAACCCTCTGTCTATCTGTTTCAAACGCATACCTCAATTTTCAATCTCCCTCTCGGCTCTCGCACGCATCCAACCTCAGCTCCACCGTACGACATAGTCGGTTGCCCTGCGAAGTCATCTCCTCCGTCCAATTTCCTCGCAGGTGATGTATCTCTCACGTAATTTATGTTCCTTTTTTTAATGGATTCGATCTGGTTTTGCTCTATTTTCTTACTCACAACTTTTAGGGTTATTTTGCCCTTTTATTTTAGGGTATCTCGATGAGAGATGATGGTTCTCTTGATCTACTTCCATTTTTTTTTCAAACCCCTCACGCATTATCGATTTGATTGAATATAGCGAGCAGGTGATTCAAACCCCTCTGTGATCATATAGCGAGCAGGTGATTTTCATGACTTTTGTATGAATTTATGTTGTACGTGTGTGTGGATAAATTTTGACTGGTTATAGGGTTTGTTAACATCAAAGGTATACATATTATGCTATAGTTGGATAATAAGTGGCAATTTGTAAACGTTTTTTATGCTGTAATACTTGTTATTAGATATGGTGGATATGAGAGTTAAGGTTCTTGTGAGATTGAAGTCTTTAGGAGAAGCAGGAGCTCCTTTGGTCAGATTCTTACAAAATTAAAATGCAGTTCAGGAGTTGAGGGCAGACAAGCAGTAATACATCAGATGCTTTATGAACACTATCAGGTACTTCACCACCATGGTTTCAATTGATATGAGGTTACTGGATCTGCCTGTAGCATTGCATTAAGGTGGTGTTATAACTATTAATGAGGTTAGCAATATGTACATAATGCATAACTCATTGGCAGCCTTTCACGTGACTTTGGATGTTGTGTCTTCAAATATTTTTCATGTTTGTTTTGCTCTTGTATTCATAAGTTCTTCTGTTCCAATCAGATTGGACTTGAGCATATGCCAAATTTCAGTTCGAGTGTGTGAAGCTACTCAGGAGCAGCTGATTACTTCTATCAGTACTGGGCTTTCCACATCAGTTTTACAGGGGCTTTTTAGAAAACTAAATTTTGTTTTCAACAAGTCAGATCGCAGGCTGCTTTTGTTCGCGTCAATTCGAAAGCTACACATGTCAGATTGCAGGCGTTGGTTTTGTAGCTGTTGTTCTGAAACAGGTGGGATTCCATATGCATACGCTATATTTAATTACTAATGGATCAAAATACATGTAAGGTTGGTCTTTTTATGTTGGCAAGCCAGGTTGCAGCCGAAGCTTCTATTGTTCGTTAATTCTATCCTTAAGATCACATACAACAATGAGCCAAAGTAACTTTGAAAGTTTATTTTTACTAAGGAACACCCTGATTTTTGTTTTTAGAAGCTATGGCTTTTTTCTTTGCAGTCTGATTTAGTCCCCGTTGGTGAAGACCAAAAGCAGCGTGGTTGAGTGCATCAATCCTTTCTATGGTGGTAGAAAATGGAAGAAGGTAGGAAGGTAAGAAAAAAATAATTTAGGTAGTTACCGGTCATTGTTTGAAAAGGGAGGCAATTTGATACACAACAGATACTAGCGGTAAACAGAAAATGGTACAAGTCTGCAAAGCATGATTTGTTGTATATGGCTAATTTTGTTGTGTACGAATCACCTCCCTTATGGAAATTGCTTGTTGACTACTTTTATCACTCTATTTGGTAGGGTATTTGGTATTTATGTGTGTTGTAATTTTTTGGTTATTCTCACTTGCTTGAGCGTCAATTGCTTTGTGTGATTGGTTATCTACACTTATTTTGACCGAGTTGTGTTGATATAGAACGAGAAAGCTCACAACCCATGCGCAGGATTGAATAGACGCAACACCAATGTCGCATCGAATGTATTGCGAGAAATCAGGAAGCAAAGTAAGTCGCATCGGATGTATTGCGGTACACTGTCTTTTGTAAAAATATCACATCAATTGTATTACTTTCTGTTAAAATCAAATATTTTATTTTGAGAATTCTAATAGTGACATTTAACAAAAATGTATAACAACTAAAAAGGTTTTATTTTGTATTAAATCTGATTTGTTGGGGTTTAATAGGTGAATGGGTTGATTTGGGTTATATTTTATGAGCGGGTCAAATCAAAAGAATGGCTACATGGGGAATGGATCAAAGGGGCTGAAAGCAGCATATTGTAAATGCATATGACCTCCTATATTAACCACTTTCATCGTAAGTCATAGATAATGCATTAACTGACAGTTTCAGCGCTTAGCAAATTTGACCTCATATTGACCTGTTTCCCAGCCTGCCATGCCCACATTTCCGTTAGTATTTTTAGAAATATTTTGAGTCTTAAAGCTGGAACCTTTGCTTAAGCATCTTTGCAAATATTATATTAGCCATTTAAGCCATTTGAAACATGCAAGATGTTAAAAGATATTTATATACTTTTACTTCTGAAGTTTTAGGAAAAGACCAACTTATTTTATTTGTATTCATTTTGCAGCCCCTCATTATCATTCAGAGGCTCTTGAGTGTACCATTTGTGATCATAATATTTTGCAAATACATATAATATATAGGAAAGGTTCAAAAAGCAGCGCTATGGATGAAAAGGTTCTAAAGATGTGGTTGACAACCTGGCAAATAGCCCTAGGAATTGTTTGTCCTGAACGTAGAGGATCTGGTATTCCCTAAATCCAAGTAGCTCCAATATAAATTTATTTATGTAAGAAATATATTTTTCTTTATGTTCTAAACAAGTGAATTGAGTTCAAAGGAAAGAAGGTTACACAGAAGAAGAGTGTTTGAAGTTCATTTAGAAAAAAGTAATGTGAAATGGTCAAAAAAAATTTATTTAAAGGTCAGCCTGATGAAGCTATTAGTAAGTATGGGTAATTTTAAAGATTACTTTTGTTTTTATAATTTCTTGAGATTGCTCAAGTATTTTAATCTATAATATGTTTGGTTGTGCGGGCACTAACATGCGATATAGATACTTAGTTGACTTTGACTGATATTTAACTATTCTATAACCTGAGGAGACATTGTTTTCATATTTCAATTGAAAGAACACCACAAATTTTGGGAGAGAAAAATAAGATCTTTTTTTAGAAACATATTCCCAGTTTAATCGTAGCTATTTCTGGGTTCTGTTTTGTTAATCTCCATCTTGATGGCAGGTTGATGGAATCTGAGCAAGATTAACACTCTAATGTTTGATTGTTTGTTCTATGGCTTATGTTATCCAAGCAATTTCCGTTTTTTTCTTTGTTTCATTTGTGACTTATGTTATTTATTTGCCTTACTTTAACGTGTGCTTTTTTTGTCCTATTAATAGTGATTGCAAAACATTTCTGATGCATATATGTTCAGCTTGAAGCAATTCTTTGATTTACCTAAACACCGCTCCACCTGATAGTGCTGGACCTGTATTTGGCAACATCTCTGACCCCTTGCTTGTATATTCATTCTTATGTAGCTTTTATGTTACCATCGTTGACCTACAAAAGTCGGCATACTCATATTTGAAAAAGCTTGGAAGAGGCAAACATTAAACGACACAATTCAGAACAGACGTAACTTAGGATACGTTTGGAGTTAGCCCATAAATAATGGATGGAATGATCTTGACGAGTCATCATATTGCAACCCGCTATAAGTGTTGGAACTCAAATTTCATCACTTGAATCTTTAATTTTAAAACGAATAACTTTACCTCATTTTTTTTTTGTAATTTTCATTTATTTCTTTTTTTTACATAGACACTTGAAACATTGGTTTGAGTAATGCTGTGTTTATTCAAGAAATCAATTGAAACATTTCTTCAAAGATTCTTGGAAATTGCTAAATCTGTTGAGCCTAATTTTAACTTCATCGATCAATCCATGTCGTTTCAGAATGACTCGAGGGGCATTGAAAAGATGACCAATCGACAAGTATAATTTCTGGGTTATTTTGTTTTTTAAATTCTTTGTAGAAAACTCTCTTCTCTTCCTCTGTCTTTATCTCTCTATATCGATCGACATGTAGTGGTGAAAGATGTCCAATACTATCACGAGATGGTTGATAAACTAACAGAAGCCAAGTACCGTGTTCATTGACTATCGTCGCCACCGTATCACGCTGGTTTCTCACTTGATAGAGGCCTTGTTTTCTTAGTTGGAGGTTTTGAGTTAAAACCTAGACAATGATTTTTTTGGTGTAAATAAGTATTAGGTGTACAATAAAAAAGTGTGTGAACTTCTATTTTCATTAACATTTTAATCACAAACCTAACATCATCAAATTTTTATTAAGTTTTTCTTTTAAGAATAACAAGACAAAAATATTCATACTTCAAAAAACACCAAATAATACCAAATCCTCAATTTGAATATTTACATTAAGACCCGCAAGGCTTATAACATAGATAGCATACACTGATGTTACGAATGTGAAAAAATAATAGACGCATACAAACCCGTTGGTTGATAAACTAACATAAAACAAGTAATGTGTTGGTTAATTGTTGCCACCGCCGCATCATGGAGGTTGCACCCTATGTCATGAGTTTGTTAATTGTCGTTGTCGCCGAAGGCGCATGTATCGCGTTATAAATTATCGTCGCGCCGCATCATCGCGCTAACAGAAACAAATACTGCGTAGTAAATTGTCGTCACCGCCAAACGAGCAAACAGAAGACAAATAACACGCTATACACTGTCGCCGCCGCAACGCGCGGGCACACGGCTAGTATATATATATATATATATATATATATATATACATATATATAGGGTGAGGTTCATTGTAGACACTTTCGCATGTGAAATAGCTATTTTTCACATGTGAAAGTTTCTGATTAATGAGAAAAAAGAAAATTAATCACAACCATTAGATCAAGAGATCTAATGGTGAAAAAGGGTGTCTACATGTCTACACTTATGGGGGTGTCTACAATGAACTTTTCACTATATATATATATATATATATATCTATACTACTATATAATACATATTCATCAAAATGGCATTCTTGTAATATTAGCGTCTTAAAATTAAGACGCTTTCCTTTTTGTACAACGTTCTCACCATTGATCCGGTGTTCTCCCCCTTTTCTTTCCGGTTCCGGTATTCATCACAGGACATCGGCAATTACTTTTTCTTTTGCAGAGATGAGAGTGACTTCACATTCCCCTTTTGACATAGTCTGCATCTTGATCCACGCTTTTTGATTCATCAGTTTCTCCATCGGTCCTTCATCGCAGACCATACAATCCTCCATTGCATCATTCATCGCTTTCGATCCTTTTTGAGTAAGTCTTCAGTTGCCTTTTATCCTTTAAAGTTGACGAACCCTAATCTCGGAAACCGCCTTCTTCTTCAGACTTCAATTGAGGCAAAGATACACAAGAATTGGGGGATAGTTGCAGACACACACTTCCGAAAATGGCGCCTAATTTGAATCTGAATTCAAAATTTAAATTCACCAGCCTTTATAAGTTCATACTTTCCTCTTGATTACCATGAGCAAATAACCATTCAGAAATTGAGGTAAATTTTTATTTTATTTATGTTCATATTTCGGTTTGATTTCTAATTTATGTTCTTATTTTCGTTTTGATTTATTGTTCTGATTTAGTTAAATCTGATTCAAGCTTCACAGAGAATTTGAGGTACAATAGGCTCCCTCTCCATTATTTTAGTTAGAGAAAATCTGATTTTAGTTAGTTAAATAGTGCTTAATTTTTGAAATCTGATTTATGTTCAAGGTACATTCAAGCTTCCCTTTTGAAATCTGATTTTTTATGTTCCGATTCAGTTAAAATATGTTTACTTACTCACCAAATAATCTTACTTGTTTTGTGATTTGTTTCACTTTGGATTTATGTGTTTGTGACTGTGATTTTGTGCAATACACTTACTCAAGTGCCACCGAGTAAGCTTCATTGAGTAAGCTGCAAGTAGATACATAGTAAATACATAGCTGCAAGTAAGCTTACTCAAGTGCCACTGAGTAAGCTTCATTGTGACTGTGATTTTGTATTTTCGTTTTGATAACCAATGTGCCTGCTTTGATTTGGCATTTTCATCTTATTTCGTTTCAGGCAACTATGAGTGCTTTGGTAAAGAGATCCAAAGGGGTTCAAGAATTGATATACGATTTGAGGTTGAAGGTAATGTAAAAATCTTGAGTTCTTGTAGGTTTAAATGATGAATTATGTACTCAAAGGTGATAGTTGTTTCTGTTGTGTGTTCATGTTGTGCCTTCAAGTCATCAAGGTGAGGAAACTGAATATCTTATATTTTGATTTATTTTGTTTTGGTGATTACTTTATGAATGTATTAGGCTCTAATTTTGTTTACAAGATAGTCAGTAGTTTTGGCTTTAAGTATAGATGGTTGGTTTTAGATATTATTATACTTTTGTTGAACAATAATAAGAATTACATAATCAACTCATTAATTTCACTTCACAAAGGTTATCAATCTGTATTCATATTGGATTCGACCCTGTCTCTTTCTTTATGTGTTTATTGTTTTTGTGATATTCAATCTTACTTTTGATTTCTTTTTGTATGCAGCAGATAGTAGGACTCACGCAAGATCTTTCACACATATCGTCTTCCTCCTTGACAGGTAAGCTTTGTGGTAAAAGTGTCATTCGACTGACTAATATTAGCTTAATTTGTGGACATAACCTGCAGGTAAGCTGCTGGTATGTTGGTTAGTTAGTACTTTTTAGTCATATTTTCTCCTTATCAGTTATAGTATTTTTGTGCAGTTTTTTTGGCTGGTTCAGTGATGAGTAACATCATCGAAGAATGGTGGCGAAACGAGCAATTTTTGAGACATCGTTGAAAAGCAGGGTAGGAAGAGAGGTGGGCGGTGCTACATTGACGTATGGAGTGGGGGCTGCTGATATTTGGTTCCATTTGGACGTAATTTACGCGAGCGGTTGTGATAATTCGATACGATAGGGTCGCTTATTTGCTTCGGCTGGTGGGTTTGTCTTATGTTGATTCTAACCCAGAATTGTTAAAATTGTCTATAAGGTTGTTAGTGGGGCTTGGGACCTCAGTTATGCTAAGCCTTGATAGAATTCAGTTCCTTTTTGGCTTTGACTTTTGTAATCAAACAAGATTTGGGTTTATGCCTGATACGTACCAACCCACGTTTATTTCTACCACATTTAGAAGTTAATTTTGAAGTTTACAATTAGTTAATTTCCACGTAGTTGTTTTCATCTCACGTAGACCAAGTAGTGGATGTTTAGATTTCCTATAAATTGTGTTTGCTATCTCCAAGAAAGGCAGAGAAGAAATTGTTTCAATTGTGTTCGTTTTATTAATTTGTATCTTTACTTTGAGTTTTGCTCTTAATTATTTTGGGTGATTGCTGATATCGAACCGGGCATATATCAATGCCATATTTAATGCTATTTATATTTGAGGTATTAATGAAGAGTTTGTAAAATATCTAAAATGTAAACGTAACTATGGCCTGACCTCCTCTATATAAAAGCTTATTGTTATATATACCAAGTATTTCTTAGGGTTTTTTCATAATATATTATCTGAGATTAGTTGGATTGTAACCCATTTGTTCTTGTTGGTAGATGTGGACTTTCTTTACATTGATTTAAAATTTTCTAAAGATGTCTGAAGTCTTTTTACAAGCATTTCTAGGTATGCTATGTTATCCTTTAACATTTTAATATATATTGTGGTTATGATAAAATCAATGTAATATAGACTTTAACGTTACATTTCGGTGGCAGATGCTGTTCCGGTTAAGGACAATGAAGAGTTTCCTGGTATTCTTAGCGATGAAGAGTGGTGGGATCTTTATGGTCACGAGGTCATTGAAATTGTTATGTTTTACGAGGCCCTCTTAATGTGACATCATCAAAACTAGCATCAAAACTATTATGTTCATGAATTCAACTTAAAACACTATTTATGACTGATTGCATGGCGTACGACACGGATTGACTTCCTCACTATGGAATCCATTGACCTTCGGATTTTGATTTAAAAAGTACTATGTTATTACTGATATCTTAAAACTATGTTGATGACTTGTTGTTATTTGTTTGAGTTCTAAAAAAACGAATACCTCAATGTAAATTGTCGTGCCGCCATAACAAGCGAACAAATAAACAAATACCGCGTTGTAGTTTGTTGTGCCGCTGCAACGCGTGAACAGAAGACGAATAACATGCTATACATTGTCGCCGCCGCAACGCGCGGGCACACGGCTAGTATATATATATATATATATATATATATATATATAGGGTTAGGTTCAAATGAGAACTTTTGAGAACTAACTCTCAACCACAAATTTCGGGGGGGGGGGGGGGGCACTACAATTCATTGGAGGGGGGATACATGTAAATAAACTTGTGGCTCAAATTAGTTCTTTTTAGTTCTCAAACCCAATTGGTTCTCAAATGATCCCCTCTCTCTCTCTCTCTCTATATATATATATATATATATATATATATATATAGGGAGATGATCATTTGAGAAACAATTTGATTTGAGAACTAATTTAAGCCACAAGTTTATTTACATGTATCCCCCCTCCCAGGAATTGTAGTGGTCCCCCCTGAAATTTGTGGTTGATATTTAGTTCTCAAAAGTTCTCAAAATAAAAAGTTTTCTTTTTCATGGTTTTTATGCAGAATACTAGCTAAACTTCATCACCCCCTCGAGCTACATGTGTATGATGAAGTTTCAAATTTGGTTTTGATACAATGTTTGTGGAAAAAGTGACCATATGATTATATGAACCCTGCTACTATTTTGCTTATTATGTAATTATGTGTTCACTAATGCCCTTCTTTTAAGGTATTCAATTTTGTGTTCACTAATGCCCTTTTTGCTTGGAATATTTATCTCATAAGTAGGGCTATTTATCAAGACAACTAAACAAGTTTGTTGTTTTTGTTATTCTAGAATGTGTTTACAATAAAGTTTCTTTTCTAACACGCTACAACACGCGGTTAAAAATCTTGTATGTGCAGCAAATGCTAAAGAAACAGAGCTCAACATGAGTGCCATCACGATTACCCGCCAGCGCAACAACTTAGTTATTTGATAATTTAAAATTAATTGCTCAAACAAAAAAGTCCTAGAAATTTAGAAGCTCTCAACCACAAGAGTCATTCGTGTATCAAACTGCATGATTTTAGTTGATAATTATTTTTTAAAATTTCAGTCGTGCGATGCACGGGTATCAAAAGCTAGTGTTTATGATGTGATTCTTGATGTCATTCCAACTGAAAGATAGAACTGAATCAGAAAATAGAGAGAAGCCAGAGAAGAAATAAGAAAGAAGAATAGAAACAAGATTTTTATTCATGCCTTCATCCAAGAGAAAATACCCTATTAATAGAGATGGATTACATTGCATCTAAAAATGAAAAATTAATAATCAAAATAAAATCATACGTAAATAAAATCACACCATCAAAATAAAAGATAATCAAAATCATCCTCATGGTTGACAGCTAGCATCCGACTCATTGGCAGCTAGCATCCAGACTCCATACCCTCCATATCACCTTCTGCATGGGATATCTTATGTTGCATGCGTAGTAGGCTCCAAAGCTACATAAGGCTATGTGTAGTGGTAAAAATGAGTGGGGTGGGGTTATGTGACATGTGGCATTTAGGGGCGTTATGAGATATAAGGTGTAGTGGGGGGTTATGAGGGTGAGGGGTTATGTTAAGTAGAGAGCCAATAGAAAAAAAGAAAAAAAATGAAAAGAAAAACATCAAAGATGAGGCTTTATGTAGGTAACGCCCGGGACCAAATCTGCTAACATGGCGCCCCGGGAGGTGGGAGAGGGGCATTATAGGGGCGTTATGGGCTCCATGGCGCCCCCATGGAGCCCCACTACGGATAGCGTAATAATCCACCCCACTTAAACCCGCGTTGTCCTCAACGCGAAAAGATGGATAAGTCTTAAAGAAGCTCCACTTATTTTCCCAGGTGGCCTTTTCCAACGGTTGCCCAACCCACTTAACTAAGACCTCCTCCTTCGGTCGATACTTGCCCTTTGTAATCACCCGCTCTTCCAATATTTCCTCCGGATGTGGTTCTGAAGGGATTTTCAAGGGCTCTGTTACCTCTTCAAGCTCCGAAACTGCAGCAGGTAGCGGCCCGATAAACTGCCGAAGAGAGCTTACGTGAAATACGTCATGAACAAGGGAACCGGGTGGTAGTTTGATCTTGTAAGCGACGGGCTCAATCCGAGCCAAAACTTCATACGGTTCGTAGTACCTTGGGCTGAACTTAACTGACAGGCGGTTAGCAACACTAACTTGTCGATATGGCTGCAACTTCACTAGAACAAACTCACTTTCCTTGAACTCTACATCGCGGCGATGACGGTTGGCATTTTCCTTCATGTGATTTTGAGCATTCAATAAATTCATACGTAAATGCTTAAGCAATGAATCACGGTCTTGAAGATATTCATCTACTTCTTTCACACTGGCCATACCCGGAATGTACGGTACCAATTTAGGAGGCAATCGGCCATACACTACCTGAAAAGGGGAGTATTTAGTGGAAGTATGTACCGAAGTATTATAACAATACTCGGCCCACGGTAACCAATCAACCCATTTTTTTGGTTCGTCACCTACAAAGCATCGTAGGTATTGTTCCAAAGTCCGATTCACGACTTCGGTTTGTCCGTCCGTTTGAGGGTGGTAACTAGAACTCATGCAAAGATTAGTGCCTTGCAATTTGAACAAATTTTGACAAAAGTTACTGATGAACACCTTATCTCTATCACTAACAATTGTGGATGGAATGCCATGATGTCGGACAACATTTTTGATAAATTCGCGAGCAACCCCTGCTGCCGTGGAGGGATGTTTTTTAAGAGAATAAAGTGGGCGTACTTGGATAATCTATCGACCACCACCATTACCACCGAGAACCCATTAGACACCGGTAAACTTTTAATGAAATCCATGCTAATATCTTCCCAAACACGTTCTGAAATTGGTAGGGGTTGAAGTAACCCTGCTGGCTTCATACAACCAGATTTGGAACGTTGGCAAACTTGGCATTCCCGAATAAATTTCTTAACATGTTCTTTCATTCCACTCCACCAAAAACTTTGCTTCAATTTTGCCAATGTTTTGTGGAAGCCAAAGTGCCACCCCCCCCCCCCTCCGGTGAACTGTGACTGAGTTGTAGTGCAGTGGCTAATAATGGGGATTTGGGACTAAGAAAAACAACTCCATTGCGAAACCAAACGCCATCCTTGCGAATAATAACCTTTCGGGTTTCCTCGATCGGGGTTAGCAACACACTTTGATAAAATGGGTCGGTGATAACTTCCCGCCGAATGTCTTCCCAAATGGTAGAACACGGATGCGATAGCGACAAAAAAAAACAAACTCCGGTTGCCGAGAAAGTGCATCCGCCCCTTGTTTGTTGTGCCTTTTTTGTACTCGATACGATAATCATAACCCAATAGTTTGGGTAACTATCTTGCCTGGGCCGGTGTAGTCAGCCTTTGCTCTAACACAATTTGAGGCTCATGTGATCCGTTTTGACCACGAACGGTCGACCTAATAAATAATGACGCCATTTTCGGACCGATTTAACTAAGGCCAACATTTCCTTCTCATAAGTGGACCACGATAGCATAGTACCTTTCAACGGGGCACTATAATAAGCTAACGGATGACCTTTTTTTGCACCGTTTTGTGTGAGGACCACTCTGATTCCTACTCCACCGGCACCGCACTCAATGGTAAATGGAAGAGACCAATTTGGTAAGCCCAAGGTCGGTGCGGTAGTGAGTGCTTGCTTAAGAGTCTGAAAGGAAGTCTCTGCAGCTGAATCCCAACAGAAGGGAGCCTTTCCAACCAATCTGTGTAAGGGAGCTGCAATACTACCGAAGCCTTTTATGAATTTACGATAGTACCCCGCCAACCCAAGGAAACCACGAACGCCTTTAGCCGATTTAAGAGTCGGCCATGATAACACTGCTTTTACTTTACTTGCTTCCACTGCCACGCCGTTAGCCGAGATCACGTGGCCTAAATAATTAACTTCTGGTACTCCAAAGCAACACTTCGAAGCCTTTGCTAACAACCTGTGATCTTCAAGCAATTTTAAAGTGATTTGCAGATGTTGCAAATGGGACTCCATAGATGGTGAATAAATTAATATATCATAAAAAGAACTAAAATAAATTTACGTATGTAGGGCCGGAAAAGATCATTCATCAAGCATTGAAATGTGGCGAGTGCGTTTGTAAGCCCGAAAGGCATGACGAGAAACTCGTAATGGCCTTCGTTGGTTCAAAACGCGGTTTTATGGATGTCATCTTTGTTGGATATTTGAAGCACATATGTTAAAACATATAAGAGTATGTCGAATGCTTCTCTTATTATCACTTGAAATCAAATGCTTACAAAATGGATTAAACAAGAAAGAAACACAGAAGCTTTTTCGACTAATTAACTAACATGGAAATGAGGTACTTAAATAGCTAAAACCATAACTGAAAAATCAGAAAGAAAGTGGGTCTTCCTCCTTATTCGGTCAAATACATATTACTCGTTCAAATCCCATGCACACGTTACTTTTAAAACTACCCAGTCAAAAACCACATGGAGGATTGCCACATCACCCTTCATTTCTCCCCCTGATGGGGACAATCTTTCACCCCCACCAACTCTTTCATTTAACCAAATTTTATTCTCGAGAGTGACTTAGTAAGAATATCAGCTTTCTGCAATCTTCCATCAACATGTTCCACAGTAATCAACCCACGATCTACACATTCCCGTATGAAATGGTATTTAGTGTCAATATGCCTGCTTTTCTTATTAATGATTGGGTTTTTCATCAAGCCAATTGAGCCTTCATTATCCACGAACAACTTTACATTTTGAGGTTCCATTCCAGTGACTTCACTAACCAGGTTCCTTAACCACAAGGCTTGACATGCTGCCTCTGTCGCAGCCATGTATTCAGCCTCACAAGAAGAGAGAGCAATTGTACGCTGTTTCTGAGATAACCATGTAATAGCATTTCCAGAATAGTAGAAAATGGTACCGGTTGTACCTCTTCCATCAGCTATATCACAAGCGAAACTGCTATCACTATAACCCACAAGTTTTCCATCTCCCCCTACTTTATACATCAGCCCATTATATATAGTTCCCTTAACGTACCTCAAAATGTGCTTCACGGTTGCCATATGGGATTCTTTTGGGTTTTCCATGAACCGACTTGCTACTCCAACAGAGTATCCCAAATCTGGTCGAGTGTGCACCAAGTAGCGTAAACTGCCAATCAATTTTCTATAGAAAGTTGAGTCAACTGACCTGCCTTCATCATCTTTTGTCAACTGCAACCTATGTTTCATAGGAAATTGACTTGAATTGCAGTTTTCCATTCCAGCCACTTTGAGAACTTTTCTTGCGTATGCAGCCTGCTGTATCCATATACCTTTATCACTCTGGTGTACTTCAATGCCCAAGTAGTAATTGAGTGGGCCCAGATCGCTCATTTTAAATTTAGTTTTCATTTTTTCTTTGAAGCCTTGAATGTCTTTCTCACGTGTTCCTGTTACTAGTATGTCATCAACATACACACATATAATTAAGACCAAACCTGATCTCTTGATGACATATACCCCAGCTTCATGCGTACACTTCTTGAAACCAAGATCCTTCAAAGTTTTGTCTAACTTTACATTCCAAGCTCTCGGTGCTTGTTTCAAACCGTAGAGAGCTTTGTGTAACTTATACACATAATTTTCTTTTCCCTTTACTTTGAACCCATCCGGCTGAGAAACATAAACTTCCTCTTGCAGTTCACCATTTAAAAATGCCGTTTTGACGTCTAAATGATGAACACACCATCTCTTACTTGCAGCCAATGCAAGGATCAGTCTCACGGTCTCCATCCTTGCAAACAGGAGCAAACACTTCTTCGAAATCAATTCCTTTGAGTTGGACATAACCCTTCGCCACCAGTCGAGCTTTATGCTTAATTATCTTTCCACCGGCATCTCTTTTAAGCTTGAAGATCCACTTTAACCCTATTGCCTTTTGGTTTGATGGCAACTGGGTCAAGGTCCATGTATTGTTTTTCTTTATGGCTTCTAGCTCCATTTGCATAGCCTTTAACCAACTTTCATCCGTGGAGGCTTCCTCAAACATAATTGGTTCCTCTTCTATCAACATTAATTCACCTTCTCTAACATATAAGTCTCGTACCTCAGCATCACTCATGGCTTGTGTTGCTGTTGAATAGTTCCTAGGGACCGAAACCCTTTTTGAAGGAGTGTCATCAAAAGGAACAGATTGATGTAACCGGTCCCCTGAATTTGTACTAAAAGCTTGACTAGTGATTTGAGTACTTTGAGAATTGCTTTGACTTACACCATCAGAAGAGTTGTCCTCATGTGGAGTGGCAATAGTGTTTTGAGGAGTGGAGAAAGCTTCTTCAAAGTGCTCATTTTTTTCTGTTGAGGTTGACCTTTCACCAACATCATAAGTACTATTAATTGAAGGGGACCACATTGACAAAGACCCATCATCATGCACATTCCTCCATGCCCATCCTCTTTTTTCATCAAATTCTACATCACGAGAAATCACAACTTTTTCCTCTCTTGGATTATATAACCTATATGCTTTACTCCCGGGTTCTTTGCCAATATATATCATGCATCTGCTACGATCTTCCAACTTAGTGATGTGAGTTCCAGTAACTTTCACGTATGCCAAACACCCAAAGACCTTCAAATATTTGATATTTGGTTTTGTATTCTTCCATCCTTCATACGACGTGCATTCCTTCACTGCCTTCGTTGGTATAGCAAGTAGACTGAATGTCTAACTGCCTCTCCCCATAATGAGTCTGGAACATGCATGGATTTTAATATTGATCTTGTCGTCTCCATTACCGTTCGATTTCTTCGCTCCACGACACCGTTTTGCTGTGGTGTGTGTGGTGCCGTAGTCTGCCTCCTCACACCTGTATCCTGACAGTACTTTACAAACTCATGAGAATTAAATTCCCTACCCCTATCCGTTCTTAATGTTTTCACAATAAAAGAACTTTCCTTTTCAACTTTATTCTTGAAAGCCTTAAATTTTGTCAGGGCTTCATCCTTTGACTTGAGCAAGTAAACCCACATGTATCTTGTCAAGTCATCAACAATTAATAAAAAATACCGATTACCTCCTTTTGATTGTGGTGTTATGGGACCACAAAGGTCAGCATGTAGCAATTCGAAAGGTTTTGAGGCTCTCCACTGCGCTTCAGTTGGGAATGGTTTTCTAGTCTGCTTACCCACCAAGCATCCTTCACAAACTTGTTTTGGAAGTGAAATGCATGGCATCCTTCTACAAGGCTTTTCTTCCCCATCATCTCTAGTACCTGGAAGTTGACATGTCCAAGTCTTGCATGCCATATCCGAATTCTCAACCAAATAGGTTTGTAAACAGGCTGGCGTTGCAACAGCAAGTTCAGCCTTATACAATCTATTTACTGACCTTGCCACCTTCATGACTAGTACATTTAGTTCATTATATAATTTCAAAAATTCATCTTTCATCCATATGGAGTAGCCCCTCTCAGTCAGTTGCCCAAGACTAACAATATTGCTACTTAAAGCAGGGATAATATATACATTATCAATTAATAGTTGGTCTCCATTTTTGCACTGAAAAAGACTTGTACCTTTGCCTTGTATTTCCACTTTTGACCCATCACCAAATCGTACACTTCCTTTGACACTATGGTTCAATTCAGCAAAGAGTTCTCTTCTTCCTGACATATGGTTGCTAGCCCCATTATCTAGGTACCAGCCATCTTTATTCCTTTGCATCCCTTCATCAAGTACCTTCGGGTTCACATTTTCTTCATTCAACAAAACCATTGAGTGTTGTTCTTACTCTCCACATACACTCAACATCAAAGTTGGCTCATCTTCTTGTTCTTTGGTTAAGTGCACCTCATGTTCTTGCTTCTTTTCACTTTTACACTCAGAAGCAAAATGCCCAAAGACTTGACAATTATAACACTTTATGTGTTTCTTATCTCGTGGTTTATGAGCCCATCCACTGGATTCATGTGATGATCCAGCATAACTGCGACCTTTGCCACGTGAGGAGCCTCTACCCCTTGACCCGCTTCTGCCTCCTCTTTCATTCATTGGAGCCTTGCCTCGGCTTGAACTTGGTTTACTACCCCCTTTTCCCTGAAATTGACTATCCACTTTGGTGAATAATAAGGAATTTTCCCCACTGGATCCTCCTTTTTTGAGTTTCAGCCTGTCCTCATAGGCCTTCAACCTCCCTATAGCTTCCTCGAAAGGCATTTTATCAACCTCAGAATACTGCTCCATCGATGCAACCAAGTGTATAAACTTTTCAGTCACCGTGTCCAGAAGATTCCTAACCAGTTCTTCATCTTCCAACACAGCACCCACACTATTGTATTTAGAGATCATGCCGGACAGTTTTCCCGCATACTCGTCAATGGTCTCCCCTTCCTTCATTCTGAGTGATTCAAACTCACTCATGAGAGTGTGTTGTCTTGCTTTCTGAACTCGCTCAGCCCTTATGTACCTTGTTTTAAGAGATTCCCATACCTCCTTCGCGGTCTTCTTCTTCGCAACTTGCAAGAGAATCTCTTCAGGTATAGCTTGGAAAATGAATGCTCTAGCCATTTTGCTTTTCTTTTCATCCACAGCCGCACCGACTTCTGGTTCAATGGCTTCCCACACTCCCTATGCATCCATGAGAGCTTCCATTTTGATCGCCCAAGTTGTATAGTTTGCTGAGGTTAACATAGGACACTGAAAAGGGAACGAACTCTTCTCCTGAGTGTTAGTGTTTGTTACAATCGACATATTTTCGAATCGTGGGTATTTAGGCATGGACTGGAAACGAAATCAGGGGTGTAATATGGCTCTGATACCAAATTGTTGGATATCAACAGCACATATGTTAAAACAAATAAGAGTATGTCGAATGCTTCTCTTATTATCACTTGAAATCAAATGCTTACAAAATGGATTAAATAAGAAAGAAACACAGAAGCTTTTTCGACTAATTAACTAACATGGAAATGAGGTACTTAAATAGCTAAAACCATAACTGAAAAATCAGAAAGAAAGTGGGTCTTCCTCCTTATTCGGTCAAATCCATATTACTCGTTCAAATCCCATGCACATGTTACTTTTAAAACTACCCAGTCAAAACCCACATGAAGGATTGCCACATCACCTTAGGATTGCCACATCACCCTTCAATCTTCTCGAACCCGTATTTGATGGTAACCGGAACGGAGATCGAGCTTAGAAAATATTTTCGCGCCATATAGCTCATCGTGTAGCTCATCAATCATCGGAATCAGATATTTGTCTTTAATGGTGATGTTGTTCAAGCTCGATAATCAACACAAAACCGCCACGAACCGTCTGATTTTTTTACTAGTAACACCGGGGAAGAGAAAGGGCTGTGGCTTGGTCTTATCAAGCCTTGTGACAACAGTTCTCATACTTGCTTCTCGATCTCGTTCTTTTGGAGGTAAGGTTGACGATAAGGTCGGGAACTCACCGGTTTTGATCCCGGTAAAAGAGGAATACTATGGTAATGGAAACGTGGGGGTGGCAACCCGGATGGTTCTTGGAAAACCTTACAAAAATCTGTCAGCACCTTTTTAATATCCGGAGAATTGGGGGGCTCGATCGGATTGAACCTGCGGCAAGACCGAAACAATTTGTAGGAGCAAAGAAGCATCACATATGCTCATAAATTCATGCGACTTAAGGGCAGATAATTCTGATGCCTTCAATCCTTGCAATTTATGATGTGAGCCTGCAATATGGGATCCAATTGTTAAGTTACTAAAATCAAATTCTATAGGTCCTAAGGTTTTTAGCCACTGGACACCCAACACGATCGAGCAAGCCGCCACCGGAAGCACGAAGAAGTTGGTGGAGATAACACACCCTGTAGAACGAGAGATAGATTTCGCACTCGGCCTGTGCATGTGAATTTCTCTCGGTTAGCCACAACCACAGAAAAGTTGACAGTCGGGTCAACCTGTAAGCCCAGACGATCAACTGACGCTTGGTCCATGAAATTATGAGTACTACCACCATCCACAGTACCACCACGTCTTTGTTTTGAATCTTTCCGGGTAACCTGAGGGTTTGAGGAAGTATTGTTCCGGAGATGGCATGAAAGGAGATCTCGCCCTGAACTTCGTCAGCCTGCGTCTCTAACGAGTCATTAGTAAGGTTCTCGTCTTCAGTCTCCGTTGCATCACCAATCATGAAAAATTGAGGCTTGCTACACTTATGTCCTGCGGTATACTTATCGTCGCAATACTAGCAGAGGCCTTTCTCGCGTCTTTCACGTGCCTCATTATGTGATAAACGTCGTGTGGGTTTCGGTGACGGTAATGCTAACCTTGTGGTGGGAGCCAGTCCTAAGATACCGGAATTGGAAACGTTACGATTGGACGTAAACGGTTTCCTGGCTAGATCATTTTTTTCCTCCACAAGCCTCGCCATTCCCATTGCCTCCACGAGCCGTCTTGGTTTCTTGAGCTTGACCTCCAATCTGATTTCGTCCTTAAGCCCGCCAATAAAACAACCCACCAAAAAAGATTCTGGTAAACCCTCGACCCGGTTAGATATCCTCTCAAAGGCCTCCTGGTAAATGGCCACCGTGGTGGTTTGTTTGAGCCAATGAAGGGCCTCCGAAGGGTCTTCATAGTCGGTCGGTCCGAATCGTACAAGAAGAGCTTTTGTAAATTATGCCCATGTGATCGGTCCATGGGCCATAGCGTACCACCGGTGCCATTGTAGTGCGATTCCGTCAAGGTGAAACGAAGCTAATGCGACCTGATCCCCCTTGGCCACTTTCTGGAACTCAAAGTATTGCTCCGCCTGGTAAATCCAGCCTTGAGGGTCCTCGCCATTGAACCTAGGAAAGAACAGTTTCTCAAGTCCAGGACAAAAACGATAAAAACACACGATTATGGAATAACTCTCCTTTTATTATAACCAAGAAAATAACTCAAAACTTGATTACAATAAATCTCATTACCAAACCCTAATCTCGGTTGTGGTATATATAGGACTAAACTACTTCTCCAAGAAATTAGTCTAACCCTAAACAGCCTTTATATCTAAACCGACTTGTTAAGACATGGGCTGACCCCAACTTGGGCCTTACGGAAATTAACCAACAGTTTCAAGTACGGCTTTGGTTCTCCGTCAACGTTTATCCGACCTTCAGGGCCTCGGTTCTCTAGTACCTGGATTTTGGTGTTCATTGAATTGCCAACTCTTGTTGCAGGTGTTCCATGGTTTGTTGTCTTGTTTGCATAAAGATCAACACTGCTCTTATGCCACTTGGAGCTTTGGAGCCTACTACGCATGCACATAAGATATCCCATGCAGAAGGTGATATAGAGGGTATGGAGTCTGGATGCTAGCTGCCAATGAGTCGGATGCTAGTTGTCAACCATGAGGATGATTTTGGTTATCTTTTATTTTGATGTGATTCTTGATGTCGTTCCAACCGAAAGATAGAATTGAATCAGAAAATAGAGAGAAGGCAGAGAAGAAATAAGGAAGAAGAATAGAAACAAGATTTTTATTATGCCTTTATCCAAGAGAAAATACCCTATTAATAGAGATGGATTACATTGCATCTAAAAATGGAAAATTAATATTCAAAATAAAATCATACGTAAATAAAATCACACCATCAAAATAAAAGATAATCAAAATCATTCTCATGGTTGACAGCTAGCATCCGACTCATTGGCAGCTAGCATCCAGACTCCATACCCTCCATATCACCTTCTGCATGGGATATCTTATGTGCATGTGTAGTAGGCTCCAAAGCTACATAACAGTTTAATACATATTATTTTATAAACTTATTAGAATTCACGTCGACTTATTAAAAATCCATGTTAAATCAATTATTTAAAAAGTCAATGTTTAGTTTAATATATGGTGTTTAATCCTTAAAGAAAAAGAATATATCATAATTTACTTTAAACTATGTTTATTTAATCGGTTTTTTAAAAGATTTAGACCACATAAAAAAATAATCCACATTGGAAGTTCAATTTTTTTAATAGGTTTTAAATATATTTTCTAATAAAAAACTTTAATTATTTTTTAATCCATTAAGCAAGTTTAATGCACTTCATTACTTTTTTAGAATAAAAAAAGAAACTATTATCATATGGAAAAGTTAACCTTCTATAGTAGGTAAAATATATAGGACTAGAACATTCACTAAAAATTGAGTTAGTTAATTAAAAAAAAGTAAGAGTGACTTAATTAGAGCAAAGTTGAAAACTGATTACTATTGTACAAAGTTTCCCCTATTATTTCTGGTTTAGTAGGCATCATCGGCTCCTGCAAAAAAATTCAGATGTCGAACACCAACAAATTTTGTGGACCAATTGTTCCGGAGAAAGGGAACGTCTATTCATATAATCGCTCATGGCATGTGATTTAAACACGCTAGATATCTCTTATACTTTGAGCAATACCTGAGGAATACACATAGGCCGGTTTATACTCCGAATAATTCTTCAATAGGGGAAAACAAGGCAACCAAAAGTGCAAACATTTTGGCTCGAATACCATCATGTACAACGTTTTCCATATTATTTCTGGACTAGTAGGCATCATCGGCTCCTGAAAAAAAATTAAGATGTTGAACACCGACAAAATTTGTGGACCGATTGCTCCGGAGAGGGTTCGCCTCTTCATTAAATCGCTTATGGCGTGTGATGTAAAACGCGAGGTTGTTTGATCAAGTAGGCTTCGCGGGGCCGGTTTATTCTTAGAATAATCCTATAATTCTCAGAATAATCCTGTAAAAAATAGGTGAACACACGACAACCAAAAGTGAAAAGATTTTGACTCGAATAGCATGTGGATAAATAATTCTTTATATTGAAAATAGAATACATAGAGTACATTAACCTATATATACAAATTACAACTTATGGTACAAACCCCCCAAGCTCATGGTACAAACACCTAATGCACCTACACTATTCATCAACAGTGGTTTATGGCGTTTTTGTAGTTTTGTCAAACTTTAAGGGTATTTGTATTTTGAGGGTGTTTTAGTTGAAGAATAAAATCTTCCATATCTTCCATACCTGGTAATTTTATTTGCCTAGAGGGGGTATATTTGTCAACAGAAAGAAAGAGTAGACAGGCAAGTATGGTCTTAAACCCCATCTTTACTCCACCTTTTCATTTGGGTCATCCATCCGTTGAATACCCGCAAATCTCGGCACCCACCATACTTCTCTCCCATCGCCGCCTACCATCACCGTCGTGACCAAGGTCGATTATGTTTTTTGTTCCGATGGCGTTGTATAGGTCTGGAAGAACCACTCGCCTCCGGCA
>JBCNJP010006016.1:0-34483 GCA_039602395.1 Deinandra increscens subsp. villosa
GCGGACTTGATTTACACTTAGCGTACTTGTTTGAATGTTATCTTAGCGGACTTGTTTATTCCTGGCGAACGTGTTTACTTAGCAGACTTGTGGGTGGGCTTACTACTTAGATGCTTTCAGCAGTTATCCGCTCCGCACTTGGCTACCCAGCGTTTACCGTGGGCACGAGAACTGGTACACCAGAGGTGCGTCCTTCCCGGTCCTCTCGTACTAGGGAAAGGTCCTCTCAATGCTCTAACGCCCACACCGGATATGGACCGAACTGTCTCACTTTGTTCCTACCGTACTTGTTCATGTTAGAGTACTTGTTCATGATTAGCGAACTTGATAATGCTTAGCGTACTTGTTAGCGGACTTGTTGCTACTTAGCGTACTTGTTAGCGGACTTGATGATGCTTAGCGTACTTGTTAGCGAACTTGTTAAGTGCTAGCGAACTTCATTTAAGTCTTAGCGAACTTGTTCTCCTGATAGAATATTTTACTGAATTCTAGGTAATGATTGTGTTGTGTCAAACATTCTTTTTGTCCCAGGCTCTCTTGTAGTATAAATACCATTGAGAAAACCCTAATGGCAACGCTTGAAGGAGTATTATTCCTACAGAGAGCCTTTGTGTGTGTGTTCTTGGTGTTAGTGTGTGTTCTTGAGCTTTAGGAATTAGGAATCATCAATGGGTGAGCATTAATGCTGATCCATCCGGAATCGACCATCACACATGATTTCCGCACTTGTGTGATGAATCATATGAGAACAATGTTGCTCAAATCTGGTCCTGACAGCTCATCATAGTACCACCACTTTAATGTCATTAAGAAATCTTGTTCAAGCCTCTTCAAAGGTATCTCCTTTAATCGAATTGGCTTCTTGTATTTCAACACCACTACAGCTTTTCCAGTTCTCAGATGAATCTTCGTTGGATGATCTATATACTTCGGCCTCTGCGGAGTTAGAAATCTGAACCTTTTTTGACACTTCATGTAACTTGTTTTTGAAGAATTCGGCCAAAGGATTTCCACCGTAGTTTAGGAAAGGTTTCCAAACAGCTCTCTCACATCGCAAACTGGCAAAGTATCAAATCTTTTTGCCTTTTTTCAAGTATATAATCCCAAATTCTTTCTTTATAGCATAACACTTGAGCTGCGAATCATACAATCAACTGATTATATTCCCAACGGCTTCACCTTTGTTTTCAAAGAAACTCTTCTGATTCCCAGTCTGTGTAGATTTCACCGAGGGTACTTTTTTAGCCCTTTGGTCTTTCATCCATTCATCAAATAACTTTCTCTTCTCTTGTTCTCCCGAGAAACTCTCAGACTCAGTCGTTTTAGTCTGTTTCTCAGATTCCTTCTTTTTCAATTCCTTCTCAATCTCCTCCTCATCATCTTTACCAAAGAAATTGAATCCACCAGAATGATCATATTATCAGTGAAATTACCATAGACCTTCGGATCATCTGGATATTCTTCTGCCATCATATCTTCCACTTCCACATGTTCCTCTTCATATTCAACATCGTCACTAGAGTCATTTTCTTTGTAAGGTTTAGCGACAGGAACTTTATCAACATCTTCAACATTTAGAGCATATATATCAGCAAGTTGCTCTTTTGGATACTGATGTAAAAACTTCCATTATTCAATAAAAACCCTGGTAATTGGAGTCACATCATATACATCTTTATTTGTTGTCTCCCCCTGAGATGTAGAACCACCTGCAGTAGACGTACCGACTAATTTTGAAGTATCAGCAGCACCGAAACCATCTCCGCCTATTCCCCCTTCTGGGTCCTCATCATTATTATCATTTAAATATTTGGAAACATCATCATTATCTATGCAAGTATCCTCTGGGTTTGGTCTTATCTCCCCCTGAGCAGGTAAAGCTTTTAACAAAAGGTTTAGTTGCAAACCCAGTGAAAGAGAAACCTGTTGCAACCGGGCAATCTCACGGTCTTTTACTTTATCCCGTTCTCTCAATTTTGTCACAACAGCTTTCAATTCATTAATTTCTTCAACTTGCTGAGGATCAGTAGTTTCTAAAGCATCAAGCCTAGAATTGTGAAAATTAAGTTTCAGATCAGCAGCAGTAATTGTGGATGAAGCAGGAGCAGCAGTAGAAGTAGTAGAAGCAGAACTTGATGAAGATTTGAAAGTAATCTTTTTGACTGGTGGACCACCAGAACATTGAACACCAGCAGTGGTTGTGGTTGGCTGTGTAGGAACTAAAGACTGTTTATCAACAACTTTTTGCTTCATAGAAGGCGGACTGCTATTATAAGATTTTCCCGTATCAGCAAGTAACGATTCCCTTTTAACCAACATTTAGGTCTTGACACTGTTTTAAATCTCTTGCCAGTATCCAACATTGGGGCTTTTCCTTTGTCATCAATCATAGTCTTTTTCACTGATTTCTCCATAGTAGGAGTGTATGATGGATCATCATCTGAATCTCTATCTTCAGACTGTTTGGTTCTAACCTTGTACTTAAAAGTATCTTCATTCCTGGACTTTAAGTAAGCAATATGATCTTTGGAGCCTTTCTTAACTGGAATTCCTCTAGGGTTATGAAAAATCTCAACATAACCACTAGAATCTGATTCAGTACCGGACGAACTCGCATCATCATCATCATTAGAAATAGTAGCATCAGACATCAACTCATCGTCCTGAGCATTAACAGCCTCAGGTTCAATCCTCACATTTTCAATAACAGGCTCTTGAACAGTTTGATCTTGATTTTGTTGCTGCACAGGTTCTTGGATTACTGGTTCTTGCACATTTGGTTCTTGGTTAACTGGTTCATCTTCATCTTGGATTTCAGCATCTTCTCTCACATTACCTCTGTCATCATATTCTAACTCATCCTCCGAACTATCAGCATGTCGGGGTGCACCATTAGCAGGAGCCACATAGTCTGGCTTGGCAAGGTGACCTATCAATTACTTAACCGGTGGGGGTATGTTCGCCCCTTTGCATTTCTGATAAACCGGTAATTTTCTGACAACAACTTGATTCATATGCTTCAATATCAACACAGAATCTGCATTCTTTGAAAGATTTGGATAATCAGCATCAAAAATCATCTGAACAAATCTCGGATACATCAAACTTTTCTTTTGCTTCACGGTGATGTTTTCTTTCATGTACGGCAAAATCCATCTAGAAAAGTTGAAGTTTCTGTTCATGACCAGGGCAGTGAAGAAAGAAAGAACCTTCATATCAAATTCTTCATGCCCTCTCAGCCTGTTTCCAAAGCATCTTATAATCACGTGCATCAAATACTTGTAAGGAGGAGACAGATTGGCTCGGGTTCATCAAATTTAATAGGAAAATCAACATTCTTGTTGAATTGTAGCACTCGACGAACATCTTCCTCTAAAATAACAATGTTAGTCTCTTGAACCCTTGATCTGATCACCGGAGGAACAACCGAACAATCAACATGAGCTTCATTCCAGAAAGTATTTAGAATATGTTTATATGGCGTACACTCATGTGTTGCGGCGTAGTAGATTCTTGATCTTTGCATAAACTCAAATATCCCTCCGAAATGACTTCTCCACCTTGGAGATGCACCGAGATGTGCACAAATATTATGTTCATTATTTGATGGTAACTCAACTGCCATTTTTGAAAATTCACAAAAGTAAGTCACGTTAAATTTGCATTGAGTGATCAAAAACGCTGTCAATTAACTCTAATTCGACTCGAAACGCTCGAACATTTAACTTTTGACAAAACCATGTCAGCGTACCACGTCGCGTACCACTTTGGTCATACAGACCAATCTGGTACGGACGTACCAAATTTTGTTGACTGCGGACCAAAAAGTCAAACGTACCACCCGCGTACCACTTTTGGACCACGTACCAAATCTGGTACGCGCGTACCACTTGGTACGGCGGTAGAACAGTTACCGAACAGTCAATCGCGAATTTGAGTCCAAAATTTGTATTTGAGTTAAAATCCAACACTGAGATTTTGTTCTACATCAAGAACCGAGTCTACAGATGTGTTTGAAAACAATTAACAAGCTTGTTAACCAACTGAACCAAAGAGGTGTTCGGTTTTGCGAAAAACTGAAACTTAAAACTTAAATTCCATGAGATTTTGAATATGAAAATGCAATCCAAGACCATCAATCGATGCGCAAGAAATTACACTTTTAACCCATCATAGCACTTTGGTACGTTCGTACCAAAAACAAATTACACTTTTAACCCCTAAACTTTTCAAATTTGTCATTTTGTACCTCAAAATCATAATTTTTCAATTTTGTACATTTTGATGATGATGAGCTGATATAAGCTTCGATTGTGGTTCAAACAACAAGAAATTGCTGTTCTCTATAATCAGTTGATCTAAAATAAAGCGGAAACAAAATCTTTTTGAATTTTACACTATTTTTTTTTATTATTTCGAATTTATGCTAAAACACACCAAAAATCTTTTTGAGATTTTCTAAAAACAATGAACCAACAAAAAGGCAAAAAATGTAAATGTGATAAATTATGTTTTTGTGAGAAAGATCGCAACATGAGATCATATCAGTGATATGCACTTAGCACACTTCTATTTCAATCTAATCAGCATGCAAGTCAAGTTGTCCACGAATACAACACTTTCATGTTTATTTTAGAAAAACCAAATCAATGTTTACTGCTTTCTGATATGCATTAGGTATTTTTTTCAAGCGCAGAAATCATGGTACCCATAGATTCAAGTAATTGATAATCTAACTTATGATATTTTCTTATTTTTTATATTTATTCACCACAGAATATATACACAGATATAAGTTGTTTATAATGTTTCATGCAAAAAGAAAGAAGAACCCTAAACAAACAACAATCAGGTCGTCCTTGTGAGCACGCAGAGAAAGTCCGATTGTTTAGGAAAATAAGAAAGCAAAACAAGTTAAAATTGTATAATTCAACAGCAATCAGGTTGATACTCCCGTATACGCAGAGAAAGCCTGATGAATTATATGAAACACCAAGAAAAATAAAGCCAAACGTCAAACGAACAACAATCAGGTCGATCTTTCGATACGCAGAGAAAGTCCGATCGTTTGACAAAATAAAGAAAACCAAACAAGTTTAAATCTTTCAAAAGAAAGCACGCATACACTAGAACACTTACTTATTCTATTTTTGTATTTTTCAGCTATAATCAGTATTACACAAAAACAAGAATCATGTTTCACAACTGATTTCAGGCCAGCGTTATATTTATATCATACTAACATGTATCAGATATGATTGGCACATTCAATGAAACAAGCAAGAACCTATATCCTTTCAATCTAATTTATCCATGGTCAGTAACATTCATTGATGTACTATCATTTCTCACGGGGTTGGATCACATTTCTCAATTTTGAATTTTTCAATTTTTTTATGCTTTTTCATTTTGAATACAAGAAATCACACTATTTTTGTATTTTTCCATAATTCTCCCCTAGAAAGCAGAAAAACAAATGAAAACATAAACGAAATCAAAAGTGATCAACTGAAACAGATTACTTGGCATTTAACTGAGTAACACCATTGATTTGCAACAGAAATTGAAAGCGAGTTTTATCAAACGCTTTTGTAAACAAAGAAGCTCTTTGAAAATCTGTGTGAATTTTCTGCAAATCAATCAATTTCTTTTCATAGCGATCACGAATAAAGTGGTATCTAATGTCAATATGCTTAGTCTTGGAATGTTGCACGAGGTTTTTCGTGATTGATATAGCAGCCAAGTTATCTCTATAGATAGGAGTAGTCAGAAATTTCAAACCGTAATCGCGTAATTGCTGTTGAATCCACAAAACCTGTGAACAGCAACTAGAAGCAGCAACGTACTCCGCCTCTGCAGTAGACGTTGCGACCAAGGTTTGTTTCTTGCATTGCCACGAAACGAGCCTCTCCCCCAGAAATTGGCACCCAGCGGTAGTAGATTTGAAGTTGATTTTACATCCGCCATAATCCGAGTCTGAGTAGGCTGATAACTCGAACTTATTATCATTAGGATAACAGATACCAAGATCTGGATAACTCTTCAAATAAGAAAAGTTTCTCTTTACTGCTAACAAATGTGAAGCTTTGGGAGCTGCTTGGTACCTAGCACACATGCAAGCTGCAAACATTATGTCAGGACGAGAAGCACTTAGGTACATAAGAGAACCAATCATGGCACAAAACAATGTTGGATCAACATTATCACCAGATTCATCTGGTTCAAGTCCATGAGAAACCTGAATAGGAGTATGAGGAATCCGGACATTTCCAATTTTGAATCGCGTCAGGATATCAGACACATACTTCGTTTGATGCAAAAATATGCCTTTTGTGGACTGATTCACTTGGAGGACTAAAAGGAAACTCATCTCTCCCATTGAACTCATCTCGAATTTAGTCTGCATCACAAGCTCAAACTCTTTGCACAGCTTGTCGTTGGTGCTTCCAAAAATAATATCATCCACATAAACTTGAACCAATAGCAGATCTTTCCCAAACTTCTTTGTAAACAGCGTGCAATCAACTTTTCCATGTCTGAACCCATTTTCAATAAGATGTATAGATTACGTCTCATACCAAGCTAGTGAAGCCTGGTGAAGACCATACAAAGCTTTATCCAGTTTGTACACACGCTCAGGAAAATCTGGATCATAGAAACCAGGAGATTGCTTCACATACACCTCCTCATGAATTTTCCCGTTTAGAAAAGCACCTTTGACGTCCATTTGATACACTTTGAATCTGTGATATGCTGTGAATGCCAGAAAAATTCTTATAGCCTCAATCCTGGCTACAGGCGCATAAACCTCATTAAAATCAATCCCTTCGATTTGTGAGAAACCTTGAACCACTAATCGAGCTTTGTTCTTGACGATTATACCGCGATCGTCATTTTTACACTTAAAGACCCATTTAGTACCACAAGGTTCCTTTGAATTGACGGTAAATCAATGAGATGCCAAACACCCACTTTCTGAAATTGTGATAACGGTTTGTCAGGCCGTCTCAAATCCCTAACTTAGATTAAATTTGTAGTAGTGGAAGCTAGGGTTATCGAACCTAGGGAATATGTGGAAATTGATCAATTGATTGATTACTTATTAACTAACTTAACTAAATTACCAGTTAACTTAAAATTAAACTAAATTGCCACTTGGTTGTTTTGATTGGTTGGGTTGATTTAGCAAGAAATTAACTAACCTGAACTAGAAAATGGATTTAACTAACAAATGTGAAGAAGATAACTACTTTTGGATCCTGATTGGCTACCGATCTAGGCAAAACTAATTAACTATTGATAGCACATAGACATACTCCCCAATTGCCTAATTGACCTAATAACCAAGGTTTCTAATGGGCTGATTAGTTCCTGCTGCAAGAAAGTGCTAGATCATGTCAGGGGACCACTAAAACCCTAGTTTACTTGTGGGGCTTCTCGGAAAATAGGTTGTCGTGGGGCTTCGCGGAAGATGGGTTGTCGTGGTTGAAATGGTTGCCTTGACCGGCAGTGGTAGCGTTCCTCCTCATGTTGTGAGGATTTGGGAGACAATGATGGGAGGGAATTGTGCCCATGCACCCGAAATGGTGGGATATGTACCGGAGGAATGTTTTGTGGCATGGCGGGGTTCACTGATTCATTCCGGGCTTGGTTTTGTGGATTGTGTTGGTCCCGATTGAGGTTTTGATTTGGGTGTGGATTTTGGTTGGGATTTGGGTCTTGGAATAAAGGACACTATTTTTGGGTTATTTTTTTTTTATTTTTTTATTAAATTTTTTTTTTGGAATTTGGAAAAATTAACTAAAAATGCAAATAAAATAAAATCAACTAATCAATAGGCGCACTAATTCTCCGGCAACGGCGCCAATTTGATAACGGTTTGTCAGGCCGTCTCAAATCCCCAACTTAGATTAAATTTGTAGTAGTGGAAGCTAGGGTTATCGAACCTAGGGAATATGTGGAAATTGATCAATTGATTGATTACTTATTAACTAACTTAACTAAATTACCAGTTAACCTAAAATTAAACTAAATTGCCACTTGGCTGTTTTGATTGGTTGGGTTGATTTAGCAAGAAGTTAACTAACCTGAACTAGAAAATGGATTTAACTAATAAATGTGAAGAAGATAACTACTTTTGGATCCTGATTGGCTACCGATCTAGGCAAAACTAATTAACTATTGATATCACATAGACATACTCCCCAATTGCCTAATTGACCTAATACCCTAGGTTTTCAATGGGCTGATTAGTTCCTGCCGCAAGAAAGTGCTAGATCATGTCAGGGGACCACTAAAACCCTAGTTTACTAGTTAGGTTAAACAATTTTAGCATGCGGGTGTTCAACGGTTGCAAGGATTCCGGAACAGCCAAAAGTTAACAGTTAGGAATAGAACGATTTCACACAATCAATCACCAAAAGCAGTTATATAAGCTTAGCCAAACATGGCTAGTGAAACAATCATGATTATGAATGAAAATTGCATTAAACAAATAGTACCTAATGAATCAAACAATCAGAACGCGTCAAATCCGTCACAAAGACTCCAGAAAATCGCCTCCAGAGGTCTCTAAGTCGCCAAAGACGAATTGTGTTTTCAAAAACTTGATAAACAAACTTAAATACCTAAACCCTAATTTTGTTTCTCTGTCGACCGATTTGGGGCGTACCGCCCCAAAATGTGTAATTCTGGGCGTACCGCCCGGATTTCTAACTCCGACTGCTTTCTACAATTCAGGGCGTACCGCCCTGATTTCTGCTTTCCTGGGCATACCGCCCCGAAATGAAACTCAGGAACTTTTCTTGATTTTCTTCTAAGTCTTCACTCGTTCAGGCTCATTTCTCGACCACTGTACCAATCAGCTTCTGCTTCTTCATAAAAGCCCAGATTTGACATGTTTAACTCCTAGTACCTCAAAACACAAAAACCGGGTAAATGCAATATAATCCAACCGTTATTATAAATAAATATGACAAATTAGCAACAATAATGACGACACATTGGACTAACATCACATCCCCACACTTGACTTTTTCCTTCTCGGAAAAACTGCCATAGAATCATAATTAGGAAATCAACTTCAAAAATCATTAAACATTTTTAATTATCAACCTTTTGCATTCCACATTCCAAAATGTATTCATATATACTAATTGCAAACGACGGTATTTCTGTCCGACTAAACCCAACCACTGATCTTTGAGCTCCCAAAGTGTTTATATAAATTACCAATCATTTGTATTAACCTGCCAATGTGTCCCACATTCAGAAAGTCCTAGCTTAATCTAATCCCGACTCAAATTTGGTCAAAGTAAAGGGTAATACAGATAAAATATTTATATTTTCCCCACCCTAGTTAGATCAGATACTCATATATCCCAAGAATGGTGGATTTGAATGGATAAGTGAACTTATTGAGCATTTATTCAATTGCTATCACTTCCTATTTTTTTTCATTTTTTTTATGAATATATATAATTGGTTAATTTTAACTATACTTACCAACGGACATCATCAGAGGTACTTTTCGCAAGATGCTATCCCCGAATCATACATGAGTATTTTGCCCGCGATATCCAGGGCATCATTAGAGGCACTCACCACTGGATACTATCCTTAGTTCGTACGTGAGTATTTTGTCCCTTCACTCTAAAATTATTAACCAATTAATTACCTACTATGCTCAAATATGGAAAGAATGGGGCGCCGTTATTTCTCGGATTTGCTTTCGCAAAAAGATCATAACGTGCCAGTTTATTCTGAGGATATATAAGTCTCTAATTTAAAAAGGTCTTTTTACTCCTAATCATCAGTTTCAATCTTACTCTAACTCCTAAAATGGGACCCCACTGGAAAGCTAATTTAATTACATTTTTATACAATAATAAACACCGAAGGATAATTAAGCTTTACTAAATCAGCTGGGCCTACCAACACATCACAAATTAGATATACTTTCCATACTTTCCTTTCCTACCACTTCTCCTTTTCTTTCATTATTTTTATTTTTATTCTGAAAATCGATTCCCAATTGTACTATCATTTTCCATGTACAGGTAATTTTTCAAAAACAGATTTGACTCAAAAACTAAAAACTAAAAATGACTCAAAAATTGGAAAAACTTTTTGGATTTTTGTGTTTGTTTTTCTTTTTTCCGCAACTACGCAACTACCTAAAAATTCAAAAACTACTAAAAACTAACATCCTGTCCCCCTCCCCACACTTAAGATCGACATTGCCCTCAATGTGATAGGAAACACGCACATACGAACATACAGACACGAACGGTAAAAATAAAATAAAAGATAAATTAAAATGCGACAATAGATAAAAAGAAGAATAAATAAAAAGAAACAAGTTGGAACAGACTCCCCTGATAACATCGTGAAAGCTCCTCGGAAGTCGTTCCAACACCCTCTCGCAACAGATCGTGAATTCCAGAAATCGGATGGAAGAAGTAATGCATGAATATCACATCTCAACCACGATGCTATCAAGAGACACAAACATCATACCAAATATATACATAAGAAAAGGAAATCACAACCACCCAACCGGTTACCCCATACAGTACCCCAGGTATAGTATAGTATAATATCATACAGACCATGATCAGATAAAAACAAAATAACCAAAAAGTACAGGGTAAAAGAAACAAAACCGATCGGCAATGACAGTGAAAACAACATCATAGCATCCTACTCCTCGTCATCTCCAGCATCATCTCCACCAGCTCCACTAGCACCTGCATCAGGATCCCCCTCAGCATCCAACTCCTCATCATCTCCACCCTCGTCATCACCACCAGCATCCTCAGCCTCCTGGAAAAAATCAGGGATATCCATACCCTGCTGTGACATCATGTAACGCATAGCCCGCTCCACCCGCTCAAACCGCCTATCAACATAATCTAACACTGTCTCCTGAACTGTCTCCAAAGTCACCTGGTCAGCCCTCGGCTGCCTCTCCTGTCTCTGCCACAACGGCCTCTCCACCTGGTGTAAAATCCTACGCCGCCTCGTGGCCCTAGCAACCTCATCACCCTAGACAACCACATCTCTAACAGCCTCCCACTATGGGGGATCAGTCATAGTAACCATCGACGCCAACCTCATATCCCCTAGCTCATAATAAGAAGTCTCAGCCCCCGATCGTCAAATGGGTCTTTAAATACCTACCAGCATCAAACACTCCCAATCTCCTCGCCAACCTAGTCACATAGGGCCCCATGCTCAAATGAACGCCCTTCCCCGACGTCCTCCTCCTAGCAAACGAAGAAATCAAAATACCCGCAATGTTGAGGTCATGTCCCTCAACAATCGAACGCAAGACTGCCAAATCCAGCTTCGTGCACTTCTCGTCGCCAGAGCGATGGCTGAGAATGGTACACGCAACAATCCTGTGTAAATATCTGATCACTGGATCCCTAATCTGCGACTCTATCACACTATCAAAATAAGGAACCGCCCCAATTGAATCCCAGAACGCTGCTAGCTACAAATCAGTAACCCCCTGGGGTGTGCTCGGCTAAAAACCCCACGCGGCAGATCAGCAAACGCCGGCGCCTCAACCTCCTCCTGAGTGTACATACCAGATAAGACCGCGAACTCCGGCATACTCATGTGATGAGTCCAGCGACCTAAAGCAAATGATAAGGCGTTCCCGTCTCCAAACCTCCCCGGACCCACCTGAAAGGTCGATAAAAACTCCACTGTCAGCTCCACGTACTGGTGGGCATCCGGAGTCAACGCCCTCCTCCATCTATCAGTAACCAGCCCTCTGATCCTCTCAAGCTGCCCAATCTGTGCAATCAAGCCCCAATCGATCGTACGGTGATGTAGCAGTGGCATCACTATAAATCTCCTCATCTGCCTCTCCTCGTTCGACCCATGCTCGAACTTCAGCAACGAGTGGTGCTGATGGTTCCTTCTCGCGACCGGCGGTGCTGGAATATCCATCTCGGGTAAAATCTCCGGTCCCCAGTAGCCGATAATCCTCCTCCTGAATGGAGGGACCAGAACAACAGCATCCGGATCTCCCCGTCTCCTTCGCTTGGGACCTCGTGTCCCGGAACTGGACCCTTGTTGGTTCGACATCCTTATTCACACAAGTTAGCACAAGAACAATAATAATGATAATAACCGGGCCTTCCTGCAATTAACTTCCACTTTCACAAACTATTTTTGAATTTTTTTCTGATTTTCTGGTCTTTTTGGTTTTTTTTCCAAAGTTTTTATAAAGAAAAACAAACTTAAACTCGAAAGAAAACTAAAACTAAACTAAAAACAAAAAACGAAACAAAAATGTGTTTTAGAAAAATATTAAAAATTCTGTCAAATTAACTCCAGGGCGTACCGCCCAAAAATGGATCAAATGGGGCGGTACGCCGCCCAATTTAGCTGCAGGAAACCCTAAATTCGATTTGGGCGTACCGCCCTAAATGTTGATGCTGTAAGCGGTACGCTGCCCAAATCGGATTGCAAAAAAATTGAAATCAGCAAAACCCGATCAATCCACGAGATACCCGTATGCAATACACCCTCAGACAACCTCGTTCTCACCTTAATTCGGTTCTATGACCGGTTCTATTCAACGAACTCGACAAAAACTTACCTAAAAAATGAGAAACAATCTAATCTACTATATATAAAAAAACGCGAAGGGAGAACCTGGATAAGCTCGGAATGAACAATTGAAGCGCTCGACGGTGGCGGTCGGTGACGTCGCGCGGCGGCGTTTAGCAGTGGGGCATCGTGTAACAGCGACGGTGCGTAGTGTGGTGATGGTGCGAATCTGTGGTCGATCGCCGGTGGAATGGGCGGTGACGGTGAAGGTAGGTGGTGGTGGTCGGTGTTCGCTTGCGAGAGAGAGAGGATGAAGCGGTGGTGGTTTATGGATAATAACCGACCCGCCGCTTGTTTTTTTTTTCTCGTTCAAAATACGGGCGTACCGCCCCAGACATATAGATTTTGGGCGTACCGCCCGGAATTAAAAAATTCAACAATTTGAGAAAAATTTGAGGCGTACCGCCTGGAATTAACTCATCCTGGGCGTACCGCCCTTGCCCTTATTTGGCAGAAAGTTTTGAAAATTTGGGGCCTAAAAAATTTTCTATCTCTGGAAAAACAACTTGTTTGACACCACGGAGCATGTCTACTGCGAAATTTTCATTAAAACTTACCTGGAATGCAGTATTTAGCACAAATTCACTCCCGAGCTTTCCGATTTCCTGAAAACACACCAAAAACGTAAAATCTAACAAAACTACGAACACACACAAAAATGAAACGAAAAACAAACCGCTGGGTTGCCTCCCAGTTAGCGCTAAGTTTTTAAGGTCTTCAGCCAGACCATACTTCCCTTTCACGTTTCAGAGCTTTCAGATGCGGGCGCCAAGAAGTAATCGTCTTTGTCGATATGCCCGTGAATATCAGCTAAATCCAAATAAGACTTCAATATGTGCCCATTAACTACCTGCCTCAGGTGGTCATCCAAGTCTTCAATCTCAAAGTTACCATACCCCCCCACACTTGTGATGAGGTACGGCCCCGTCCACTTGCTTTTCAGCTTTCCTGGAAACAATTTCAACCGTGAGCTAAACAACCATACCTTTTGACCTACCTGGAAATCCATCTTCTTCAATCTTGCATCATGCACTTTCTTCATCTTATTTTTGTAAGCGGATGCACTCTCGTACGCCTTATCGCGTAACTCTTCCAATCCTCCTAACTGGAGCTTTCTTTCTCTACCTGCAGCATCATAACTTAAGTTAACTTCTTTAACAGCCCATAACGCTCTATGAGCTAACTCTACAGGTAAATGACATCCTTCCATAGACCAACCGATATGGAGTGGTTCCAATAGGCGTTTTAAAAGCAGTGCGATACGCCCACAAGGCATCATTTAACTTGGAAGACCAATCCTTGCGGTCGGTTCGCACAGTTTTCTGCAAAATTTCTTTAATTTGCCGATTGGAAACCTCCACTTGACCGCTTGTTTGCGGATGATATGGGGTTGCAATTCGGTGGTCTATGCCATACTTCTTAAGTAGTTTTCCAAATTGAAAGTTCTTGAAATGAGATCCCCCATCACTTATGATCACCCGAGGGATTCCAATCTAGAGAAAATGTGTTGATGGACAAATTTGCAAACTACACTATGGTCATTGGTCTTAGTAGAAATGACTTCTATCCATTTGGAAACATAATCTACCGCTACTAATATATAAAGAAAACCATTGGAGTTAGGGAAAGGGCCCATAAAATCTATGCCCCAAACATCAAAAATCTCTACAACCAAAATTGGTTGCAAAGGCATCTCATCACGCTTCGTGATGCTTCCCATCTGCTGACATCTCGTGTAGTGCTTCACAAACTCAAACGCATCCTTGAAAAGCGTGGGCCAAAACAACCCGGATGAAAGGACCCGGTGACCCGTCTTCTGCCCACTAAAATGGCCTCCACATGCTGATGCGTGTACCAACTCCAACACTGCTTGTACCTCCGACTCCGGCACACATCTCCGGATCACTTTATCCGGCCCTACCTTGAACAAATCCGGTTCATCCCATACGTACTTGCATGCTTGAGCTTTCAAGTGCACCTTCTTCCTTTTTGGCCAATGCTCCGGAATTGTACCTGCAGCCAAATAGTTCACAATGTTAGCATACCAAGGCAAATTTGAAACACTTAACAATTGCTCATCAGGGAGAGTTTTATTGATGCTCCAATCATCTTCCTCTGCTTCAATGTGGGGTAATCGGGACAAATGGTCCGCCACCACATTCTCACTACCCTTCTTGTCTCTGATTTCCAGATGAAATTCCTGCAATAAAAGGATCCACCGGATGAGCCTCGGCTTGGCATCCTTCTTCTCCATCAAGTACCGGACCGCACTGTGGTCCGAATACACTATCACCTTGCTTCCCCAGATGTAGGACCTGAACTTATCAAGAGCAAACACAACTGCAAGTAATTCTTTTTCAGTAGTAGTATAATTCAATTGAGCCCCATCTAAAGTCTTACTTGCATAATAAATCACTACCGGTTTCTTATCTACCCGTTGACCCAAAACCGCCCCAACAGCAAAATCAGAAGCATCACACATAATTTCAAAAGGCGTGGACCAATCGGGTGCTTGCAACACTGGTGCCTAAATTAATTTGTTTTTCAAAGTGTTAAATGAATTTAAACACTCATCATTAAAAAAACTTTATCTTTTAACAACAGTTTGCAAAGAGGTTTAGTTATTTTGCTAAAATCTTTTATGAACCTCCTATAGAAACCGGCATGTCCCAAAAACGCCCTTACACCCTGAACATTCGTGGGAGGAGGCAAAGTTGAAATTACTTTGATTTTTGCCCTATCAACCTCAATCCCACGACTTGACACCACGTGTCCCAACACGATACCCTCTTGTACCATAAAATGGCTCTTTTCCCAACTTAACACTAAATTAGTCTCTATGCAACGTTCCAAAACTCGTGTCAATTGGTGCAAACATGACTCAAACGATGTACCAAAAATCGAAAAGTCGTACATAAAAATTTCAAGTGAATCCCCGATCATATCAGAAAAAATAGCCATCATGCATCTTTGAAAAGTGGCCGGGGCATTACACAAACCGAATGACATCCTCCGGAAAGCAAAGGTGCCATAAGGACAAGTAAAAGTGGTCTTTTATTGGTCATCGGGGTGAATGGCAATTTGGTTGTACCCCGAATAACCGTCTAGAAAACAATAAAACTTTTGACCGGACAACTTTTCAATTATTTGGTCAATGAAAGGTAGAGGAAAATGGTCTTTGGAAGTTGCGGAATTCAACTTCTTATAATTAATGCAAATTCGCCACCCGGTTACCGGTCGGGTGGCTATTTCCTCACCTTTCTCGTTCCTAACGATTTGAATTCCCGCTTTCTTAGGAACGGTTTGAGTTGGACTTACCCATGTGCTATCGGAGATAGGATAGATAATACCTGCATCGAGCCATTTAAGTACCTCCTTCTTGACTACCTCTCGCATGTTCGGGTTAAGCCTCCTTTGTGCATCTCTTGCGGGCCTGGCTCCTTCGTCCGTGATGATCTTATGCATGACTATGGATGGACTTATTCCCTTCAAATCTGTAATGGTCCATCCAATAGCCGCCCGATGCTTCACTAACACCTTCATCAACTCCTCCTCTTGCTCCTTGGTAAAACCTGCAGAAATAATGACCGGAAGAGTGTTATTTTCACCTACAAAACCATATTTCAAATGTTTAGGAAGTTCCTTGAGTTCTAGAGAAGGTGGTTATTCAAGCGAAGGCTTCAATTGTGAATCAATGTGCTCCGGTAAGCTCTCCACTTGAATAGACCATGGTGGTCTTTGATCTCTCACAGCCATCAACTCTTGGCTTTTGTCTTCTGCTTCCATCTCCTTGACCATATCTGCACATCCCCTGCCAAACAAAGCAAACTCCTCGGGGGTCCCATCCCCCTCATTAAAAGGGGAAAATGGAGGTATAAGACCATCAACAATTTCAGCCCGAAAGCATTCATCATCATCCCGAGGGTTAGTCACATTCCCAAAAACACTTAACTGCATTTTACGGTTCCCAAAAGTCATATCAACGGTACCTGACCTACAATCAATTTGTGAATGACTAGTAGCTAGAAAAGGTCGACCCAAAATTACCGTTGGTTGAGCGGTTTTTTCAACTGACACATAATCAAGAACCAAAAAGTCAACCGGATAGAAAAATTCATTAACTTTAACAATCACATCCGATAAAATTCCCCGGGGAAGCTTAGGGGTCAAATCGGTCAAAATCACCGTAGTGTCGGCTTTTTTTCAAAGGTCCAAAGTCGTACTGGTCGTACAAGCTCCCCGGTAATATACTCACACTCGCTCCAAGATCTAAAAGGGCACGGGTCATTTCAAAGTCACCAACTTGAATTGAAATAATTGGTGCCCCCGTATCTTGGAGTTTCTTGGGCAAAATCCCTGAAATTATGGCACTCACATCTGCATTTGCATCAAGCTATTTCGGAATTTTGTAATTCCGCTTTTGAGTGCACATGTCTTTCAAGTACTTCGCGTAAGCCGGAATTTGCTTAATTACATCTAAAAGGGGAAGATTGATTTTAACTTGTTTAAAAATATCCCACATCTCATCTTGTTGTGGGCCCCATTTAGATGTTGTTTTCTGATTAGGTTCAATTAAAGCTTTTGGAAAAGGTACTGACTTTTTCTGCTCAACCACTTCACTATCTATCACCCTATTACCAGATTCATTAAAAGTTATCTTTTTTAAGTTCCTAGGGTTACTAGACTCGGTTGCAACTGACTTTGGGGTTGTTTGGTCGGTTTCCGGCTCAATTTCATTGTCACTTACCTAATCCTCCACCACCCCATCAACTTGCGGTGGAGGTGTCCCCACCTTATTATCTTCGGACTTACCTGATCGTAAAGTGGTAATCTTGTTGATTGGCACATGTCGCGTGTTCTTTGAGCTGGAAAGCTGACCTTGCTGGTGTTATGGTTGATGGTGGTATCACTCGGCAACTTTCCGGGATCCCGCTTTGATGACTCGGCCGCCAATTGGCCCAACTGCTTCTGAAAGCTCCCATTATCTTTTCTTGGAGCTCGAACTTCCGATCAAATCCTTGAACTTTATCGGTTAACGAGTTCATCTTCTCAAGCATCATGGCCATTTGAGTTTGCATGACTTGCATAGGATCCTCCTGCTTTGGCTGGCTTGGTTGGTAATTCCTTTGGGTCGGAATTCCACCTTGAGTGTAGGTGTTCCGTTGGTAGCCCGCTTGATTGTATCCGGATGGCCGGCCTTGATATTGCGTTTGAGCTCCACCCTGCACATTAGAACTTTGAAAATTAGGATTCAATTGATTATTAGCATTACCAAAGCTGAAATTTGGGTGGTTTCGAAGGTTTGGATGGTAAGTGTTTAAGTTCATGGCGCCTTGCATGTAGTTGACATCTTCACTCTGTTGTGCCCCGATGGAACATGAATCGACAAGATGGCCCAATTCGCCACAACTAGTGCACACCAAAATTTGTGCACTTACTTTTACCTCTTCTGATGCTCCCCCAACTTCATTTGTGCTACTTGTTTCTCCAAGAGGAGTGTCTGTTGGCGGAGCTTCTCTATCCTTTCCTCCGCCTCATAGTCGATAGATTTAACCGAGGCGGATCTCGATCTCCTTCCGGTTTGAGCAAGTCTCTTAGAAGTGGCACTCAATCGCTCCATGTGCCCCCAATCTACCTCTTCCGTGTTAGTTAGGAAAGTGCCATTGCTGATGGAGTTCAAATCTCGGATGTCTTCTGGAAGGAGGCCATCATAGAAGGACTTTATTAGGTCCCATGTGTCAATCCCATGATGTGGGCACTTGCGCAACAAATCCTTGAACCGGTTAAAGGCCTCATGAAATGGTTCCCCGGTGTGTTGCTGGAAGGATCGGATCTCCTCTTTGACTTCACTTGTCTTGCTCATTGGGTAATACTCTTCAAGGAACGCCTCCTGCATTTGCTCCCATGTGTAGATGCTACTGGTGGGTAGGCTCTCAAACCATCTTCTTGCCCGATCCTTTAGAGTATACGGGAAGAGCATCAACTTAACATCTTCCGTGGTGAACCCCGTTGCTCCAATGGGAATGCAGATTGACTCAAAGGAGTGTATATGGTGGTAGGGTTCCTCGGTTCTCTTCCCGTAAAATTCTGACAAGTGGCTCAAATATTGAGGTCGGACCTCAAATGCTCTTCTATTAGTGCCCATTGGGGTGACCACCGCAGATGCGCTCGGGACTACTACCAGTTTAAAGTGGCTGGCCACACCCTGAACCTGTGGGTTTGCTACCAGTCTTGGAACTCCTCCTTTGACTTGAATGCGCTCTCCCCCGTTGTTTTGTTGATTGAACTGTGGAACGCCTCTCGGGGGCGGATCGTGCGGCACATGTGGTGCACCATTTGGTTGTGGAATTCGAGCACGGTTCCTTGGAGCTTCATTATGTGGCTCAGCTCCATACCCATATCCATCTTCCTCCTCATCTTGGTCATACCGATCTTGTTCCCACTGCTCTGCCCGTCTCTGCCAATCTTGCTCCTCAAACGCCGGGTTTTGTCGGAAATGGGGTGGTTGGCATTTCAGAAGAGGGGTTGTTGTGGGGCTTCTCGGAAAATAGGTTGTCATGGGGCTTCGCGGAAGATGGGTTGTCGTGGTTGAAATGGTTGCCTTGGCTGGTAGTGGTAGCCTTCCTCCTCATGTTGTGAGGATTTGGGAGACAATGATGGGAGGGAATTGTGCCCATGCACCCGAAATGGTGGGATATGTACCGGAGGAATGTTTTGTGGCATGGCGGGGTTCACTGGTTCATTCTGGGCTTGGTTTTGTGGATTGTGTTGGTCCTGATTGAGGTTTTGATTTGGGTGTGGATTTTGGTTGGGATTTGGGTCTTGGTTAATGTTATCATTAGGGTTCGGGTTCTGGTTGGGATTTGGGTTTTGGTGGATGTTGGCATTTTGGTTGAGGTTTGGATTTTGGCCCTCCATTGCTCTTCTGTTTTTCTGCTCTGCTCGGTTCTACCGGGCTGTTCTCTCAATCTCCGGATTGTAGATCAACGGTGAGGTCTTGCGGGAATGCCGCGTATGCATGCACAATCACCTAAAACCTGCAAAATCGGTCACAAAAGAGCAAACCAATTACATAGCACTGTTCCAGGGGGTGTAAATAATGCAATAGAACAGAAAAAATCAAAACTTGGACGGTCAAAAATTGAAAAACTTTCTGTGAAAATTGACCCAAGGCGTACCGTCCAGGAATTGTAATTCTTAGGCATACCGCCCAAAAGTGAAATTCGACAAAAAATAAATTTTTTTAGTTGCAGAAATTAAAAACTGGAATAAAGGACACTATTTTTGGGTTATATATTATTTTTTTTTTGGAATTTGGAAAAATTAACTAAAAATGCAAATAAAATAAAATCAACTAATCAATAGGCGCACTAATTCCCCGACAACGGCGCCAATTTGATAACGGTTTGTCAGGCCGTCTCAAATCCCCAACTTAGATTAAATTTGTAGTAGTGGAAGCTAGGGTTATCGAACCTAGGGAATATGTGGAAATTGATCAATTGATTGATTACTTATTAACTAACTTAACTAAATTACCAGTTACCTAAAATTAAACTAAATTGCCACTTGGCTGTTTTGATTGGTTGGGTTGATTTAGCAAGAAATTAACTAACCTGAACTAGAAAATGGATTTAACTAATAAATGTGAAGAAGATAACTACTTTTGGATCCTGATTGGCTACCGATCTAGGCAAAACTAATTAACTATTGATAGCACATAGACATACTCCCCAATTGCCTAATTGACCTAATACCCTAGGTTTCTAATGGGCTGATTAGTTCCTGCCGCAAGAAGGTGCTAGATCATGTCAGGGGACCACTAAAACCCTAGTTTACTAGTTAGGTTAAACAATTTTAGCATGCGGGTGTTCAACGGTTGCAAGGATTCCGGAACAACCAAAAGTTAACAGTTAGGAATAGAACGATTTCGCACAATCAATCACCAAAAGCAGTTATATAAGCTTAGCCAGACATGGCTAGTGAAACAATCATGATTATGAATGAAAATTGCATTAAACAAATAGTACCTAATGAATCAAACAATCAGAACGCGTCAAATCCGTCACAAAGACTCCAGAAAATCGCCTCCAGAGGTCTCTAAGTCGCCAAAGACGAATTGTGTTTTCAAAAACTTGATAAACAAACTTAAATACCTAAACCCTAATTTTATTTCTCTGTCGACCGATTTGGGGCGTACCGCCCAAAATGTGTAATTCTGGGCGTACCGCCCGGATTTCTAACTCCGGCTGCTTTCTACAATTCAGGGCGTACCGCCCTGATTTCTGCTTTCCTGGGCATACCGCCCTGAAATGAAACTCAGGAACTTTTCTTGATTTTCTTCTAAGTCTTCACTCGTTCCGGCTCATTTCTCGACCACTGTACCAATCAGCTCCTGCTTCTTCATAAAAGCCCAGATTTGACATGTTTAACTCCTGGTACCTCAAAACACAAAAACCGGGTAAATGCAATATAATCCAACCGTTATTATAAATAATATGACAAATTAGCAACAATAATGACGACACATTGGACTAACATCAAATTGTTGCAACTCTTCCTGTATAGCCACCACCCAAGAAGCATCTTGCAACGCTTGGTCTACATTGGTAGGCTCGACTTGAGATAAAAAACAAGAATGGAATACTTCATTTTGAACCCCAGAATCCCGAATCTCAGCAATCAAAGCATCAACAGAATCAAACAATTGATATTGTGTGCCTACTCCAAAACTCGAATCGCCAATAATATTCTATTGAGGATGTATGTTATGAATCCGAAGAGTGGTTATGTCGGGAACCACAATATTTTCTTCAAGAGTATTAAAATTTTCGTCTGCATCCTCTGAGCTAGAAAGATCACCAATCGGTAAAGTAACCGTAACTGAAGAACTAGTGCTTGGTAATGTAATCGGATCATGAACCAGTGCCGATTCAGCTTCATGAAAAGTACTTTCATCATCATCAGAGGAACTCATAGTTTCTAGATTAGAAACATGCTGACTTGATGAAGCAATAGTAGAAACACTGGGAAGCTTCGGAATATATGATCCACGATTATTCATTGAATACAATATAGCAGCAACTATAAGTTCTTCAGAAGGCTCTTCAGCAGATTCAGTACGTGCAACCCGAGAATGAATCAACTAAATGATTGTAGTCAAAAGCAGGAATATCCTCCGTCTTGGGTGTTATAAAAGTATCTCTTTGACAATCAACATTCAAGTGACACTCAACTATCTTTGAAGAAGGAAAATAAACCCTTTTCATTGGATTTTGATATCCAACAAAAATGCCATCAACAACCTTTTCCTCAAACTTTCCACCTTCCTTGAGAACAGTGCACTTACACCCAAACGGCTCTAAAAAACTTAAATTCGGCTTATGACCTTTAAGCAAGTGATAACTTGTTTTGTTCAATCTTTCTACAATCAAAACACGATTTAGCACATGACATGCAGTATGAACCGCTTCAGACCAAAAAGTAATCGGTAAGTGTGCATCAGACAACATTGTTCGTGTTGTCTAATCAGTGTTCGATTCTTTCTTTCAGCAACTCCGTTCTGTTGTGGAGTATACGATGCACTAAACTCTTGAACAATACCAAGAGCATTACAAAATGCTGTCATTTTAGCATTTTTGAATTCGGTACCATTATCAGACCGAATGCGACAGATTTTGCACTTGTACATAGATCCGAATTTGGATAACAACTTCTGAATGATAGCCGGAGTTTCATCTTTCGAATGCATAGACGCCACCCATGAGAATCAAGAAAAGTCATATGTGATCACCAAACAATAAAAACAACCATCAACGCTCTGAACATTCATAGGACCAAAGAGATCCATATGAAGTAGCTCTAACGGCGTAATAATCGTATTAATTCGTTTGGAAGGATGAGACTTTTTCCATTGTTTTCCCTTCTTGCAGGAAACACACACATCATTAATCGAGAAATGATTCTTAGAAACGCCATCCACCAGATTATGATTTACTAAATAACTCATCTTCTGGTAGTTGATGTGTCCCATACGGCGATGCCATAAAACCGACTCTTTTTCCGTGGCTTTTGAGATGAAACATGTAGCCTAAACAGCAGATGGAGTATGATTCATATTCAGCACATACAAATCTTGAAACCTTGGTGCACGCATCACGATCCAATCTTCAGGAATCTAGATTCCGGGTTTCAGAATTAAGCATTCAGAACTTGTGAAAGCAGTAGTGTACTGTTTGTCACAAATCTGTGAGACACTAAGCATGTTATGTTGCAATTCTTCCAGAAATTGAACGTTGTCGAACGTGACTTTCTCATTACCCATTTTGCCTTCACCGCTTATTCTTCCTCTTTTATTGCCAACAAAGGTAACATTCCTGCCATTAATTGATTTGACATCCGAAAGCAGGGAAATATTACCAGTCATGTGCCTGGATGCTCCACTATCAACCACCCAGAAGTTGTTAATAGCTGGCTTTCGAGCACCCTACACAAGGTAGCAAATAATTAGTTGGAATCTGGACCCATGCTTTCAGCTTTGGGTCGACCGGTATCCTCAGAGTAATCTTCAGTGGCTTTTGAAGACAGTTTTGGCAGCCACTTTTTCCTTAAAGATGGAATAGATGAATCAGTGGTGGAATCACAAGTGGATGAACTACCAAAATACTTTTGTGTATGTTTGAAAAATTTTCCTCTCTTGAAAAAACTGTTGAGTAACCACTTTATCATCTATTACCTTTGGCTTGGAATCAGATTTTGAATCTGAATCAGATTTATCATTATTGACAGCGGAAGTACGTTTCTTAGCCAAAATTGGACATCTATTACGTAGATGACCACGCTTATAGCAGTGATAACACCTCCTTCGATCAATAAAGAACATTAAAAGACCATTTCCAAGATCATCTGAGGTGCTATCATCACTCATTGGCTGAAAAACTTTCTTGGGTGCCTTAGTCTTAGACCTCCGAGATTTGGAGACTGGAAGAGGTTTAAACAAAGGAGTAATATACCCAAATTTGTTATAGAGCCCATACTCATCCACCCCACATTGATCAGAATAACCCTTTGGTTTGACCTGCTTGATTTTATTTTGCTCAAATTGCCCAAAGTCATCATAAAAATCATAGTCTTCACAAAAACCATATGATTTATAGTCAAAACTGTTTGTTTTTTAGGAAAACTGACCATCAGAGTTGTAAAAACTCTTTGGTGAGTAATTTGAAGTTTTTGACTGTGACTTAAGTTTCAGATCTTTTGAGGAATGGGGTCTAAAGACAGATCTTTGACCCTTTGGAGAGTATGATCTGTTGTGAGAGCTTTGATCATTTGACTTGGATTTATAATTTGGTATGAAAAATTTTCCACAGTTTCATGATCAGATACAACTTGCTCTTCAGACTCAGCATAGAAAACTTCAGCAATTCGTGTTGGATCAACACAACACAGTGGGAACATCACATCAGGAAAAAATGGTATTACTACCTTTTAGGCAATACATTTTTATTTTCTGAGAAGATTCACCATTCTCAATTTTACCTTTTAGTTTATCATCAGATTTACCAAACTTGTTGTCAAATGAGTTGACACTTTTTGTAACATCCCACATTGGTGGGAGGAGAACTAAGAACTGCTTTATAAGGGTGTGGATACCTCCCCTATCAAGACACGTTTTAAATCCGTGAGGGGCGGATGCCTGAGGGCATACCGGCTACCAAAGCGGACAATATCTTGTTGCGACGGGTCTGGGCTGTTACAGATGGTATCAGAGCTAGTCGTCGGCCAGTATGCCAGCGAGGACGCTGGTCCCCTAAGGGGGAGGATTGTAGGTGGGAGGAGAACTAAGCACCGCTTTATAAGGGTGTGGATACCTCCCCTATCAAGATGCGTTTTAAATCCGTGAGGGGCGGATGCCTGAGGGCATGCCGACTGCCAAAGCGGACAATATCTTGGTGCGACGGGTCTGGGCTCTTACACTTTTCTTGTCATTCTTCTGAACTTTCTGAGGATTCTTCTGATTGACCTCAGAATTTTTCAGAAGTTGATCCAAAACCAACACCACTAAATTTCACCGATTTAGGAGGAGGAACCGAAATTGAATTAACATCTCGTGTTGTTTGATTGCTTTCAGTTACTGAATCCTTTTCATAAAACAGATCACGACCTTTGACAAATTTTTCTTTCTCAAAATATTTCATTTTCTTTTTGGTTTCTTTAATTTTCATGGCTTCCTCCAAAGGTGTCAATTTAACACCACCTTTTAGTTTAGTCTCAGTGACAGGTTTGTCACCCGCACAGTCACTGAATTCAGCTTGTTTTGGAGCATCATGGTTTGGTTTGGGCACATGTTTGACCGGCCTTTTCTTATAAGTGCCTTTGTGTCTATCTGATGAGCCAATCAAGTTCTCAGTGAACTTGGAATAGTCTGCTTTGGTCTCAATTTCAGTTGGTTCCAAACCATGAACAATTGGTGGTGGAACTGAATTGCATCCCGACTCTTTGAACACTTCTTTTAAAGTTTCATCTTTGCACAGGAAACTTGCAAAGGAAGTTGAATTTTTGAAATTTTCAATTTGTCGTTGAAGATCTAAAATTTCAATGTTTAATTCAGAAATTTTAGCATTAGCTTCTGCATGCTTCTTTTCACAATAAATGTATTCCTCAGTTTTGTTATTCAGTTCAATTTTCGTGTTCAGAGTAAAGCATGTTCACTCTTCAGTTCAGCCTTAATGGCCTCCCACCTTTGTTTATAAATTTTGGTGTTTTCTTCTGCTAACATGTACTTGTCATAATACAAAACCTTCTCTTCAGAAAGTTCCCTCAATTGATTAGCAGTTGACATGTAATGTTCACAGAGTTTAGAATCAACCTGAACATTAGCCATGAAAGCTTGTTGACCATCTCCAAAGAAATCTTCTTCCGAAAATTTAAAATTGTCTTCAACCTTCACATTTTGATCTTCAGAACTACATAGAAAAGCAGATTCATCAGGATAATCTGCACTCCAATCGTAACCTTCACCAGTTTGAGAAACTAATGCTTTAGAGTCTGAATTCGAAGCATTTGCATTTGCAATAGAACTAGATGGATTAGAGTTACTCCCTGATGCTTTAGCACTTTGAGCCGCATATTTCTGATACAGTTTTGAAGTCTCTTGCTTCTTTCCATTACTACATTCCTTAGCAAAATGACTATAGTTTTTACAGTTGTAGTAATGAACTTTGGATTTATCAAAACCAAGTTTTCCTTCAGGGTTAAGATCCTTGCGCCCCGTCCTTTGCATGAATATCTTACCCCTCCGGACCAGCATAGCCATTGACCAATTTATATCCATGAGTTCTAAGTCATCAGGATCATTTTGCTCATAGTCTTCATCAGTTAATTCAGCACTTGTCAGCTTTCCTTCCACTACACCATCATAAGAATAAATCATTTCTGAAAACAATGCCATGAAGTCATTTGTATTTTTTGCTGAGAAAGCACTCCGGTTTGATGCAGAGGCAGATTGATTTGTATAAACCGGATATGTCACAGCAGCCTTGTGAGTATAACTATCCCCAAAAGAACATCGAGATACATTTGCATGACCAGCCGAAGAATTTTACACATAGAATTCCGTAGTTGGTGGATTTGAACTTGCTTTGACTTTTGCATGCATAGTGGATGCATTTTCCCCAAAGTGTACATCTGGGTTCTGGACTTGTGGTGGAAGTGTTTTAACTCTCATCATATCCAATTCCCGTGGCAATAAATTTCTGGTTAAATCATCATATGATACATCGTCAAATCCTTTATCATGAGTTAACAGCAAAATATATCCTTCCAATTTAGCTGGTAAGGCATCCAATAACTTTTCTTTTAACTCATTTGCTTCCTTCTTTACGCCAACAATTTCAAGCTCGCTCACCAGATGTGACAATCTTGAAACACGATCATTAATTGTTTTGTTTTGAACATGGCAAAAATTATTATATTCCCTCAACAAGACTTTCTTCTTGCTTTTCTTATACTGGGCATTTCCTTCACATCGGTTACATAATGCATCCCACAACGCTTTTGAGGTTGTGTGCATCTTAAATTGATGTAGAATAACTTTCGGTAATGCCGTTGACAGATTAGAATAAGCCTTCTTCTCCAATTTGAATGCTTCTTTTTCAGTGTCGTTCATTTTATTGTATGGTTTGATTTCACCAGTTGTAAGCTTTGGCACAACATACCCATCCAACATAGGTGTCCAAACCGTAACATCGGTTACACCTATGTATGATTCATAACGAGTCTTCCAGATGTGAAAATCCTCGAACTTCATCAACTTAGGAACCTTGTTCGTGGTTCCAATCTCATTGTCGTAGTTAAGTAAAGCTTGAACCGTTGTTGACATCGCAGCAAATGCTTGGAACGGATCCATGATGATTATTTCAAAACTGACTTGGCGTACCAGAAAAACGACTTACGTACCAGCTAAACTTCAGCGTACCAATTCCAACACCCGTACCACCTACGTACCAAACAATCATAGGCGTACCACCTACGGACCAGAATACCTCGCGTACCAAAATATGTAGCGTACTAGACTGGTACGGCGTAACCGTCAACGTAACATTTAGAAACCGTCACGTACCAGATTGAATGTACCAAGACACCTAAGAAGATTTCCTTGCGTACCAGCAACATACCAAAATGTTCTATGGGCGTACCAACTGAAATCGAAGGAATTTTGATGTTTTTGGCTTTTTGAATGGGAATTTGACACAGAACTCAGCTAACACACTCAAGGATCATTTTGAAATCAATTTTTGTATCGAATACACTCAGAATCGAGATGAAATGAAGAGAATTGACTCAAAATCCTACTTTCTCTCTCTAGAATTTAGAAACCGATCAATTCACAGTAACAGAGCAGCTTGGAGGAGCTCTGATACCACTTGTAAGTACCAGTATGGATCTTACTATTGCATGAAATGATCAATTCGATGAACACAAGGTAAATAAACGCTTCTTTGATTGATTTAGAGAGTAAACAGATACAGAGAGAACCAGAGATAGAACACCTATGAAAACACACACTTAAGACTGCATGAACTCACTCTTCTTCTCTGAACAAAAGACTCAAATCTATTTATAGTCACCCACCCAACGTACCAACTTAACCAACGTACCAGTTGGTCCGGAGCTGCGTACCAACTTGTCCGCCCACTGGTACGCTGAGACATAAACTTTACAAAATAAACTTTACAGAACCAAAACGCCTAGACCTAGCATCAGACACACAACTTGTTCTAACAAAAATTGAATATTGTTTATGTGACGCCCACTCTTAGACTTGGTTCTAGGAGGGGGCACGCATCGGATTTACTCATAAACACAAGGTACAACAGAGATAACTAAGCAGCGGAAATTTACAACTTTTATTTATAAAGCCAAGTACTACAAGTAAGAGAGATAATATACATAAGGTAACTCTATTTATGATTATTACTATAGTTATGCTAGTCTGCCAGAACGCTCCCACCAATAGCTTGCCCGCCTAATCCTTTATCACAAGGGCGTTCCCATTGCTACTTGGCGCATCACCTTGACCTGACATACATATATATTTTTGAAAGGCCAGCTTACGCTGGTAAGTTCAATGTTCTAAAAACTTTACCTTATTCTGAGGTTAGAACCTTTGGACCTGCAAGATCCATTTTTCATACATTTATAGAGCATAACACATAACATAATTATACAACACATAATATTCCTTAACAAGAAATACCCTCTACCGAAACCATTTATCCCATATACCCTCTATTCCTTTTTATAACCCCAAAACTTACTATCAGTCTAAACCCTGCTAATATATAAGCAGAGATACCATTTTTGCTAACTGCCGAGTCTACCCTTTGTTGGAAAATCCCTATAACGGACATCCGCACCCTTTTCCCCCTTTGGCTCTTCTTTTTAGACTTTAACGACTAAACATAACCTTTATTTAGCCTTTAACGACTATAGCCTTCATTTATACTTTAATGACTAAACGTTTAGACTTTAACGACTATGGCCTTTGTGTAGACTTTAACGACTAAACGTTTTGTATAGACTTTAACGACTAAACAATCCTAACTCCCCTAGTACTACTACCCGCCCCTAGTTAAATACCCAAGTGACTTAGGTTTATTAGTAGACAACTATAAGGCATTTATTTACTGCAACAAGTGAGCATCCCCCAATTTACCATTAGAGTTTATATATAGGATATACCAGCGGCGTATCCAACACATTTCCGATATACCGGGTAACTAATATTATTATGCTTATATATAGGAAGTACCAGCGACGTATCCAACACATAATAATAAAGCAAATGTACCACTTGTTCTCACATATAAATACATATTCACTATAATGTCTACTAACATTTCCCTTATCACTTGACTATTTAATTTCAAAGCAAATATAGCAGATACCAAATCACGGTTATTATAATTGCGATATAACACGTATAAGCAATTTCAAATCATTTTAATAACAATTCCCATATATAAAAATTCAATCAGTTTAACCGTTTTAACCACTTAAGACCATTTCACGTATAAGCATTTTAATGCATTTCCATAACAGTCCACGTATATATCAATCCAAAACAGTTTAACAGTTTAATACATCCATTTAATAGTTTAAAAATTTAAAACAATTCATATATATGAACTTGAATGTATTTTCATAAGACTGTATGTATCAACCGGAAAACAATAAAACATTTAAAACAGTTAAAAGTGGGCTCATAGAACTCACCTTATCTCTTTAGCCGGTTCACTCGGACATAATCTTCGTTATGATTCCCAGTTAAACCTAATTCATGTTCCGTATGATTTTAACGCAAGGTTTTCTATAGTAAACACTTCCTATGTTTATTTCTATATTTTATTATTCTTAATATCATATAGTTATTAAGATTGTCTATTTTATAGGTCAAAATGATCAAAAATGCCTTTCTAGGCAAAATATCATTTTTAATGATAATATGAAGAAGCGCATTGCTATAAGTAAACGCTTACCCCAAGATAGCTCAGTGAGGTATGTCAGGTCCCAGTTGGAATTTATGTGACACCCACGCTATGCTAGAAACCCTAGAGTACATGCACTTACCATCCCGTTCCGCACGAACTTCAAAGTACCCAAATATCTCGTTATATTCAATACTTTATTTATTATCACTTTTGAACTCATATATACTTATTATATATACAAACATGTTCTAATATCAAAAACTAAGTCCCAATACCTCCCTCATTGTTCAATATTAAATAATCATATTTCAAAACCCTAACTTGGCGTTTATATCAAATAAATATCAAAACACTTTATCATATGAAATAAACTTAGGGATTATACTTATAATATTTAATTATAACTTACCTTAAAAGATCAGCCCTGAATTTAACCCCGTTTGTTCGATTTTGGCAGAATAACGTTATGAAAATCCTAATTTTAATCCATTTTCAAAATAAATACCAAACCTTGCCAACCATGAAATTAACTTAGGGCTTTCTTAAAGTAAATCATTTTAGGATTACCTACAAAAAATCAGATCCTAATTCCAACACGATTATCCAATATTAGCAAAACAAGCTTAAGAACCCTAGTTTTTATATATTTTTTGATTCATTCAGATTGATAAAGGGCTTTTGTTAAGCATACCTATCGATGATCAACTGCAGAAGATGGCTTCAAAACTCCTCGTCGTTTGCTCCAATTTTGCAGAAGAAGTTTTGGTTTAGAATGAGGGTTTTTAGAGGAAGAATTCGTGAACTAGCGAGGTGTTATGGACGATCTAAGGCTCTATTTATACCCATGAAGGTCGTCTCTGGTTCCTACAAGTGTGGTGATGACTAATTGCTCCAAAAATGACACGAGTCGGATCAAAATTGGCCTCCACGATCGAAGACGTAGAGAACCTGTGACATGAAGGGTGTTGCGGACCGCAACAGACCGGGACCAACCCTCGCGACCTGCGAGTCACTTTTCCAGTTTGGCAATTTTAGTCCCTCTACTTTTATTTTACATAATTTAACCCGTGAACTTCTATCCTACTATTATTTTATGCACCAAAACATTATAGGACACATTTCTCAAGGTTTCTAAGGCTCGGGACACGTACGATGATATATATATATATATATGTATGTATATATATATATATTAAAATATTTACTACTAAACTGCGTTTTAGCCCCTCAAATATTTATATACTTATTATTTTATGCCTTGAATCATATTAGGATAAATTTCTAATAATTTTTAAGCCTGGGGATTTGTGTGATGATAATTAAAAACACATATAATACCCAAATATATATGTTTTATTAATTTTAACAACCTTTTGACTTTCAAACACGTTTTTATCTATGTTTCACATGCTTAACTATTTAAACACGCATTCACACGTATACATTCATCAAATAATTATTTCACATGTCTTCATTCTATTGATACACACAGACACATGTGTTTAACATAATGTAATCGCATAAAGACATTTTTCTTCGTTTATTGTATGTACTTATCATGCTAACTTTTAGTTACGTTTTTCATGCACATATCATATATATCAATTACCTTTATTATAAAACATGTATCTATCTCATTTAAATATTTCATTTTATCAATTAACACGTATGTTGGTACCGGATTTCAGGAGATCTTGAGCAGCTCGCATCAGCTCGCAAGCACTTCGCTGTAAGGATCTTGAATTATATTTCTTCGCTAACGATTGCTTTTCCACTTTTGTTTGTTATTTGCAGGTTATCTCCAACATGAATCACGTGTCCTAAAGACTCAGTAAACTAACAGAAACGTGGACTAAGTGGACTTCAAACGGCTATGAGGGAACGTGGAGTTAGTTGCTAGTTTTAGGAGATTAGTTATTATTGTAATCTTATATATGTGTATCGAGCTATAGGCACACACACACAACTTACGTTCTGGCAATCCTCTGTAACACTTAGTATACAAGCTCACAATCATTGTACTTGAACAATTTTCGATTATATAAAAGTTTCAGGCAGCAGGCACTTTAAGCCGGCTCCCAAGGTTTTTGCTAGGCTCCTTGAGGATACTCAAGGATTCCTGGATTTTTCCTCGTTACATCCTCGTGTCAATCTCCAAATTTACATTTTCATCTCTGTTTACATCAAACACTCTACCTCACTTATAAAGTTTGATCAACTAATTGCTTAGGAAGTTTTTGACCAAAACAATTTGGCGGCCACCGTGGGGCCAACGGTGTTTGAATTCAATTAAGAGCCTTGATCTTCTTCCCATAACCGATTCTTGAATATGTCGAGCCAACTGAAGAGTACTTCGACTTCTATTTCATCCACTAAACCACTTGTTAGCACCGGTCTTCCCCTAATGCCGAAGAAAACGGTTAACGCCGATGCTAAGAAAATGGAATATCCCACTTTTACTGGGTCACAAGGTATGTCTACTGACCCTGCTATTTCTAATAATGATTTGTATGTTTTGATCAGGAAAATGAAGACTCACGTGGATGAGTAAGCCAAAACCAACGAGAAAGTGATGAAGGAGATCACGGAGTTAAAGAAATCAAAGAGACCAGTGGAGGAAATCAGTCCCTTAATGCCCAAAGTATTCGTCTTTGACTCTCCTCAAATATCAGAGCAGCCAAAACAGAATCCAAGGTCCTCTGCTGCCTCAAAGTCTGGTCTAGTGACAGCTGCTGCTTCAGGTTTCTCAGGCTCTCAGCATTAAAACACTTCCGGAGTGATAGATGTGGAATATTATGGATTCTACTCCAAGGAGCCCCCAAAATCCTACTTCAGATACTTTGAAAGCCAGCAGCCACCCAGATTCTCAGATCAGCAGCCGCTGAGACTCTCGTCACAGCTACCCCCCAGATCTCAGTCTCAGCAGTTCACAATGCATAACTCTCAAGATCCTTGGAGTCAACAGCCAGGAGCACGCATTACTCACGCAGGCCAAGGATCTTCGACTCAGACATTTCCAGATTTTTCGAGCCGCTCCAGCGATCCCCAAGGATCCTTATTTTCTATTCCATCTGTCTCTGCAGGTGTATTTCCAAATCCATCTCAGGAGATGCACGAAGGATACTTCATCCCTATGCAAGTGGAGACCACAACTGAGCCGACTATCCTTAGAAACGCTGGATATGGACCCCGGATCCATCCTCAAAACCTCCGAACTGGTAACAACTTTGGCAGTTCATATGCTAACCCTAACCATGAAGCTATGCAACATGCAGGTATCGACCCGACTATAGCCAGGGAACTCCAAAAACTGAAAGACATGATCTCAAATGTCCCTGGTGTTATCCGTCCAATTCCTGAAGTGCCTGCAGGCAGCCACAGAGTGTCCAGATTTGCATGGCCCATTTGTGACGTGGAAATCCCAAAAAGATTCCAGACTCCCAACATGAAACTCTACGATGGAACCACAGATCCTGAGGAGCACGTGGCACAGTACAGGGAGTGGATGGAAATTAATCCTATTCCAGTCAACATCAAGGAAGCTTGCCTTTGCAAAGGATTCGGCTTAACCCTAACAGGACCAGCCTTAAAATGGCTGCTCAGTATCCCCCCTAATACTATCACTTCATTTCCACATTTAGTTAACATGTTTAATAATCAGTTTTCTTACAGGAGAAGCTTTGAGAAGCTCACAGGTGACTTGTACAGAATACTCCAGAAGCCTGACGAATCCCAGAGGGATTACGTGGCCAGATTTGGTAGAGAAGCTCTAGATATCCCCAACTTAGATATGGCAGCTTCCGTAGAGGCTTTCAAGATGGGACTTAGAAGAGACTCTCGCTTTTATGATGACCTTGTTATGACCCCATGCAGGAATCTAGACAAAGTCAGAACAAGAGCATTGAGATTCATCAGACTAGAAGATGACAAGAAAATTCAAAAAAGAAATGAAGTGCCAAGCTCCGAATCCTCGAGCAAAAGAACGGAATCTTTTGGTGATGTGTTCAGAGCGACTCTAAAAAATACTATAAAACCTAGACCTAAACCTAGACCTAAGACACACCTAATTTTACCGAAACTACCTAAACTAAACCGAACCCTAAGGCAAGTGTACCTATCGGTGGCAGTAAAGCTAAGGCAAGACCGGGAATATCGAACCCTAGAGACACTCTATAGACAAAACTAACCTAAGACCTAAAAATTGGAGATTACTGAGAAATTTGGGTTTTTGATTTGAGATTTGATTTGACTTACTAACTTAACGACCAACTAACAACCGAAACCAGGACAACCTTGGAACAACCAGAAGAGAGAAGAGTATCACCTAGACCCTGGAATCCTACTTAGCACCTACAACTTCACTCAGCTTTGATTGATCTGATGGTGGCTAGTTCACCTTTTAAGTCCTTCCTAGCTACACTTCTAACGCTCGAACAGGAGTTCACCTTTTAAGTACTTCCTACCTCAACTAGATCTAACCACCTCTGAACCTAATCTCGGGCACCTTAGACCTAGCAGGAGCTACCTATTACTACCACGAATGACATGGAATACCAAGTTAATCAAAACCCTAGGACATTTCCTTTTGAGACAATGCAACCCTGGAACCTTAACCAACCCAACTACCCGACAATTCTTTACCTTTTGAGTCTCAGAATAGGCAGCATATTACAAGCAAATTACCAACCAATTATCAATGCAATAGCCAAGGAAACCCTAACTATACTTTAGCAATTAACCCTAAAGTTAAATACTTTAGCTAACCTACCTAAACCGAAAGACATCCGCGTGTAAATTAAGCATCAACAATCAATTACTAATCTGCTCATAACACACATATGCATCGAACATGATAATCATTGGAATTG
>JBCNJP010006019.1:0-11580 GCA_039602395.1 Deinandra increscens subsp. villosa
TCCAAGTTAGACTTAACTTTAGATGGCATAGACTACTGGTTTTTGGCTTACCAGATAGGATTATTAAGTCAAATTCTAATAAATAGCGATTTGACGAAATTATAAACCCTATCTCACTTGGGACGATCATTTAAATATCCTAAGTATTAATGATCTACATGTCACGAGGTGATAACCAATTATTTACAAAGTTCGATTCATTTATCGAAAAATCCGAATTTAATGTCGAATTAAATAGGTTATCAAATTTTATGAAGTCATAACTAAAATTACGACTTGCTATTTAATTGATCAAAAAATTAGTTTTATACCGGTAAAACTATGTTTGGATTTTAGTTAGTGTGTTAATCAGAATTAAGACAAGCAACCAAAAAGCCAAGCAAACACACATGCACATATTCGCCCACACAGGGGTTACGATATTGTTAGAGCCTATGACAATATCGAGGAAGGTCGAGGAACGTAAAAGTAAACCAACCACAAGGTAGAAAAACTCCCTGATCGATTTAGTCGCTCCCACTTGCTTTAACAAGCTCCCGCGTGTCATGAGGAATCTCGGTCTTGTTTCGGTTCTTTGCCATTTTCGAAAATCCCTAGAAGGGGTAATCTCCAAATGGGGTTGTCGCATCTAGCTCGTCTCATTCGTCTAGGTGAAAGTGAGCAATTAAAATAAAACCTAATCTATTTTAAAATTAAATACAACTTTGAACTCAATCAAAGTGGGTCAATCCAAAACAAAACACATGGGCCTAAAAGGTCAAACCACAACGACATTCATAACAAACCAAAAACAGGGTCGGGCCGAATATGTGCGTAATATAATTCAATCAATTTAATTGAACTGAATTATGTTTAGTGCATCTAAATCGACTAAACACATCAAAACGTCGATTCAATTTATTTCGCGACTTTCGGGTTTAGAACACTAGTTCGCGAAACGCACCGGTTTAAAATCGACCGGTTAGGGTTTGTGTGTGGTGATCGAGACTCTAATACCACTGTTGGGTTACGATAGTGATATTCGGATCCCCGGTAACGACACAAATTTTGTCTAATTAATTATTTAGATTATATAATCAATAAATCATTTACCGAGAAAATTAGTAAATTAAAATTAGATTAATTAAATTTACGAGTAATTTAATACTCATCGGAAAACAATTTAATTTACAAAACCCGATTACCAGGTTATTAACGTAAACCTAATCGCAACAGGATTCGACAATCACCAAACACACAAAAACCAATCGCGTTAAAAACAAAAACGTGATGCATACAAATAAATAAATTAAATAAATTTAAACTAACATCGAGTTTAGATATACCTGAGCAGTGATTCAAACAAACGTTTGAGACACCGGAGGTCAACGGGTGACGCTAGGGATTCGCAGGTTAGACTCGATAGGTGAATCTGACGATCCTCGCAACTTGCAAACAAGTCGTGTAACGGCAGTTTGTGATTGCTAGTGTCGGTGGATGAACCGGCGACGGCGAGGGGCTGTGTTGGCGAGGGCGACGGACGGCGGAGCGGCGCCAACGATCGGCGACAGCGGCTCGGAAACTAAGTGGCAGCGGCGTAGGGCGACGGTGCAGAGGACGACGGAGCGGCGGCGTTTTGGCTCGACGGAGGCAGCACGACAACAGGGTTTCGGCTTCTTTTGCTGCGGTTCATCGGAGGGAAGAGACCACGGTAGAAATTGGTGATCTAAGGATATGGGTTCTCGCGAGCAAAACAAAAAGGATCGCTGGAAAACGGGCGGCGGCGGCCAAGGGAGGGCTTGCGTCGAATTCGAGAGAGGGAGGAGGGGAGGCCGAAAATCTTAAGTTGGAGATTAGGGTTTTCGCCTCCCTAATCAGATATAAATATCTGATTAAGTTTCCGATTAGTCCCTCGTCTTAAATTACTCTTTGATCAAACCTTTTAATTTCGTGACTAACTATTTAACGTATAAAATTATTTGGAACATATTACATTTTTTACCTAAAATTATGCATCAGTTGTTGATCAAATTGTTATTGTTGATCGTCTCTGTTTTTGAGGATTAGGGTTTTTGTTTAACGGAATGGAGATTGTGCGGACATATTACATTTTTACCTGAAATTATGCATGAGTTGTTGATCGGATTGCAATTGTTGATCGTCTTTGTTTTCGAAGATTAGGGTTTTTGTTTAACAGATTGATTTCATAAACAAAAATAGACAAACAAGTATATAACAAAAAGTGGATTTCATACTATTGATTCCAATTCCATACACAAAATTGTTTCCTTATTTACATGTTCATTCCTAAAAAAAACAAAAGACAGAGCAGTTGCGGGTTGAGGTTCACGGGAACCTAGATTCCATCTCCTCCACCAACTCCAAATGCCTACTCATAGCTTCTTGCCTCTATTGAACCAACATTTTAAGCCTGGCATTGGAGACGTGTATCTCTTCTACCAGAAAAGTTGCCATCTGGTATCTTGATGGACTTGGTGGCTCTGTAAGTACTTGGTTGAGTAGGGCCAACCCGTCTAAGATACTCTGTCTCTCTGCCGTGATAATCACCCTGTACCGCTCCAGGGTAGCAATAATCTTTATCTGCAAATAATTTTCAACTATTTCTTTCAAGTTTGCCATTTTGAGAAGGATTTGAGGGTTTTGAGAAAGTGTTTGATAAGGATTTTAAGAAAATGTTTGATAAGGATTTTGAGAAGGGTTTGATAATGACGGTGAGAAGTTTCTGATTACTGACCAGGTGGTATGGTTATATGTGCAAATCACTTGAGTATGCCTAAGCTTAGATGCCAATCACTAGAGTATACCAAAGGTCTGATTTTATTGAACACTGCACATTATAATTACTTTCACTGTTTCACACGTTCTCCAAGTTCAAATGAAATTTCTACACGTTATCAAAAACTAGTAAACTACTAAAAATTTAATCACACGATCCGAAATTATCCGAAATTACTTTCATACATTCTTAAAATATTAATGTTTCGGAGAAGAAGAACAAAACCGGAAGAACTAGAATTCCTCAGAAAGAAGAGTTCATCCTGATTGAGAGAAGATGAACAGAAACGGATGAATTGACTAGAATTAACAAACAATTAAGTGAAATTAATATAAAGGTTAAACATATTACAAAAACAAAATAAAACCAAATATTTGGTTTGAACACTTGACCCTCATAAGTCACAAATCCCTCTTTAAGGAGTTTCGTTGTATTCAGCGGCCATACGGGCGATAATAACCGCCTCTTTCAGAACATCAGCCTGAAGCTTGTAAAAAATCAATTCATTACAATTACTCTTTAATCCAGAACCCTAAAGAGGTTAATAATTCCCCACACCAGTAGAAGCTTAAAATCTTCTTCGGTTTCATGTAAGTAGAGTTCGAATGCAACGAACAACAGGTCTTCCTTGGTTTGGTTCTCCTATTCATTCTCTTTGCATATCTTGTTGGATGTTTTGATTTTCTGGCAATCATTTTAACAAGTCAAAATTAAACGAAGAAAGTCAAAATTACGCACTGAGTTCATGAGGATTGAGAGAAGATTAACTAGAGTTCTTCAGGATTATAAAGAGTTATTTAGTAATAGAACCGGATGAACTAGAGTTCTTCAGGATCAAGAGTTATTCAGTAATACAATAGGATGAACTAGAGATCTTCAGGATGAACCGGATAAACTAGATTTCTTCAGGATGAACTATATATACTATAAATAACCAAAGTTGTTATTTATGTTCGTAGTCAATAGAATATTCCCATGTATTTAAACCCATTATCTAGTGAATCTAAAATCATTCTAGTTGAATACCATTCTTTATATACTAATATTTAGTCACACAACCTAATATACGTAGAAGACAACTGGATGAACTAGAATTCTGCAGGAAGAAGAGACAAAACACACATCTGATGCATATCCTGTTAAATGTTTTGATTTTCTGGTAATCAAATTAACAAGTCAAAATTAAACGAAGAAAGTCAAAATTACCCACTGAGTTCATGAGGATTAAGAGAAGATGAACTAGAGTTCTTCAGGATTATAAATAGTTATTCAGTAATAGAACCGAATGAACTAGAGTTCTTCGGGATCAAGAGTTATTCAGTAATACAACAGGATGAACTAGAGTTCTTCTGGATGAACCGGATAAACTAGAGTTCTTCAGGATGAACTATATATACTATAATAACCAAAGTTGTTATTTCTGTTCGTAGTCTATAGGATATTCCCATGTATTTAAACCCATTATCTAGTGAATCTAAAATCATTCTGGTTGACTACAATTCTTTATACACTAATATTTAGTCACACAACCTAATATATGTAGAAGACAACCGGATGAACTAGAATTCTTTAGGAAGAAGAATCAAAACACACATCTGATGCATACACATAAACAATTAATTACATATATAATCCTTAAGATGTGATATCCGTTAATAGTTACAAATATATATAATAAAAAAACAACATAAACTTAAAACATGCTCTCACTAGAGAAATTGTCGGAATCGTCATAGCGGCCTGTGCTACCTTCAAAGGGGGAGGAGGAGGAGGAGGAAGACACCTCCACATCTCCATCGAGGTAGATGGATATGACCACCTCGTCCTTGACGTGCAGGGCCAAGGCCCTGACATCTCTCGGATCATCAGTGAATGGAACTAGTCCATAATCCAGAGACAACCCTGGGATCCTCAGGTAGGGGTCGAAATCGTTCAAGTCATAACCTAGGTCAGACACCATTTGACCTAGGTCATCGAATGAGAAGGAGGTAATGTCCACTTCTTCGAAACAGCGAACCCTCCCTTTAATGTATTGTATCCGACCATTGAGGCTCGCAAAATACCCTAGGTGATAGATCACCAAAGTAAACAGTCCAAAATCTTCTTCCCCTGTTCAAGAAAAATAACCAAATCAGATAAGCAAATTCCACATTAAAGCATTTTAATTTCAGTCATGTAAATGATTACTTACCGTATTCGGGGCTATCTTTCACATTCAGATGACGCAAATGCCACATTTTCAGAGAGTGGTGATAAACCAAAAAACAGAGAGCTGAGAGAGATAACAACGTATATGGTGATGATCGACAATTAGTTAATTAATTATATGATTTATATCCAAAACTCGAGGTGGTAGATAAAGATTTGACCTCTAGTAATGATATATATCCGCCGTCGCCACAGATAACTAATTAAAATTGGCTACTATTTAGTCACAGTTAATATATGTGGCCATAGGTAATAGATTTTTGTCTACTTTCGCTACACATTTAATATTTGACCGTGACCTTAAAATATATTTTTGTCACTCACAACTTACCATTTAGTCACGGTTAATATATGTGGCCATAGGTAATAGATTTTTGTCACTCACAACCTACTATTTGGTCACACAACCTAATAACAGTTACCATATGTACTAGCTTTTAGCCACATAACTAAGTAAAAACAGTGGTCATTGCTCACATTTAGCGACACATAATATATACTTAATAGTTTTGTTTTTTTTTTCAATTTACTAAGTAATAAAATCTACTATTCCGTCACACAACATTATTTAAGCGTGGCCATACATTCCTTTTTGGTCACACGAATAAAAAACCATAAAAATTACGTGGCCGTTTGGTGCATTTCGCCAGTCTTTTTTAAGTGTGACAAATAAGTGCCACATGTTTTTGTAAAACAGTGGCTAAAGCTACTGCACCTGATTGTTGTTGTCAAATAAACAAAAAAATATGTAGCTAAAAGGGTCCAAAGACTATATATTTGGCCACGGGTACAAAATATGTGTGGCTAAAACTAGTGTTTCTTACCTTTGGTCACGTTTTTTACAAAACAGTGGCTATGCGTTAAAAAAAACCATGGCCAAAGCCACATTTTGACATAGTGGTTGTTGAATTATTCAACCCAAACACGATACATAGTTTTATTTGTGTAAAAAACACCATTCGTTACCCGCACACACTTAAAATCATGTTACTGGGACATGACCATACATTCCTTTTATCTAAACGTGTCAAACGAACTGGCAGACAATAATTAAGTTGTAAACGAATGATGAATTTGTAAGTCGATCGACATATTTCATTGAAGAGGATGACTTGTCAATATGTTTAACTAAACGAGTTAGACATGCTAACCTAAAGACAACTATTTTAATTAAACATGTCAACCTAGACATATCTGTTTTTAGAGTTGCTTAGATATGTTAATCAAAAGAGAAAATCATGAAAATGGACATGTTGAACAAAAAGAAGAAAAAAAAAACGAAAAGGACTTTTGACTCTTTCAAGGGTAAGCAAGCTCTGATCATGTCACGCAAACAAGTAGGCAAGCCCCTAGACTCTCATTTTCCCTTGAAAATAAAAAAGCAATAGTAGATTGGTTGTAAACGAGTAAAGCCGACTGTGAGCTACCCGGGATTAGAGGATCGATAAAAATCTTGAACTAGTCAAGCCTAAACGAGCTCAGGCCCTGAAATAGGCACATTAATAAACACGCTCAAACATGAACTTTACATATCAAGCTCGAGCCGACTCGCGAGACTTATATTAATTTATACAGTTTTTAAGCTATTAAATATAGATTCAGAGAATTATTATTATTATATATAAAGCTCTAAATTAATATGTATTATGTTTTATATAAAAATTCTAACTATAAATATGTTAAAATATCATATTGCCTTATATTTTTAATGCATATGCTTGTGTATTATATTTGTATTAACCAATATCTTTTATTTGTTGCGTTAGAGAATTGGGCTGGAGCTAAATAGGGGTTGAAGCTTGGCGCAACTGGGCTAGGAACTTGGGCTTGGGGCCAGCTTAAAACAAGTTTGGAGCACCTAAAGATTCGTTGAGCTGTTTTGGATGTTGACTATATATAAACCCTCATTTTTTGGGTTTCTTTTCTTCTTGAAGAACACGCATATTTTCTTCGAACGATACCATTCATCTTCATCGTTTTGATCTTGTTCTTTGATCTAGGGTTCATGATATTGATAAATTAACCCGATAGATCGTACAACTTAGTTTTGGTCTTGAGTGTTCGGTTGTATCTCGAGAGTTCTCCGTCAGTGTTTTGTTTTGTAAACTTGAAGATATTTGTGGAGAAATTAATTTGCTTTGGGTAGAATCATTCAGATTTATTAATGTTCTTGACAAAAAATATATATATATATAAACTTAATTATAAAATATATAAATAAAATAATTAAATAATAAATAAGCCGAATTTGGTTTTACGAGTCGAGCTAGAGCCCTGATAGGTCAAAACAAGCCTTCGCCAAAAGCAAGTCCCAAGAAGTCGGTAAGCCCCAAGCCGTCCATTGGTCTAGGGAATTGAAAAGGCGCACAACGACAAGCAAGTCCTAATTAAAGCTTTAAAAAGTTGGAAAAAAAAAACGATCTAATAACCATTAATCATTGTGCCCTTGATGTTGTTGGATGAGACTTTCTTTTTCTCAATAGTGATTAATAGCACCTCCTGTTTAGTCGATGTAAATGGTAAAAATTCAAATCTTATAAGTAGACGGTATAAGGATTTTAAACGTAGATTTTAGATACGTATGTTTCCGAGGTAAAAAAAGACATGAAAACCTAATCGATCAAGCTTCATTCGTGTGCGGTGGTGTTGACATGGCGCGAAGATGGCCGACTACGATATGATCAGGCACATAAACAACAGTTTGATTGAAAGCTGGCATCATTATTGCATCATCCAGGTAAATCTTAAAACCAGCAGGAAAACATGAGGACGGCGCCCTAATTCTTCTTCGTTTCCCATTAGTAGTCGGAATCCCCCGGCCCCATTTGGCCTGCTGCTTTCTAGGAGCTGGTGGACACGTCACCGTTACCGGAATTCTGTGCTCCACAGATCTCGGAGTCTTTGGACTGTGATCCTCCTCGCCATGATCAACTACCTTAACTTCTCCGATAACTAAATGTACAGCAGCTTGAGCTGCTTCTTGACGACTGCTGCCATTATGATCATGAATTGCAGCATTAATGGGTGTTTTTGATGAATTGCGCTGGTCTTCTCGGATGTTTAAGGTGCGCATATTATTATTAATGAAGATGAAGATTATATATTATATATGAGGATGAGATGAAGTAACAAGAGAGAACTGAAGAGAAAAACCAGGGAGGGAATTTAAACTTTAAAGTGTGTGACTGAGAGATGCAGAGAGAAGGTGATTTAAATAACATAATTGTCCATTGGGTTATGAATATCTAGGTTTAAAAATGGTATACTTTAGAATAATGATATAGCTTGATCATAGTATGTATACATCTTTCATCCTAATAAAGCACTAAAATGATGTCCAAATGTCACATTCCTAGGATCTCCACATCATCATTACACTTGTCAATACCACAATGAATATCAACAAATAATTACTACATTCCAAAATTACAATTCAATATTATATCTAATACAAAAAATTTCCAAATGTATAATTCAAAACTACATTTAATACAAAATTAAATACTTTATTTCATGTTAACAAATTAATATTTATACAAAAATGAAAATAATTATCCTTCATGTGAACAATAATAATTGTAACAGTTTATTTTTTGGATATTATTATGTTGCTTAATTTTATTTTGATATGATTGAGCTTTTTTGATGTCTTTACAATGTTCATTTTACTTTTTACATGTATATACATATTTATTTTGCCGTTTGAAATACGTTATGATTTATTATATTTTAATTACTAAGAAATCCGTCATTGTTAAAGTTCCTAATATTGTATGTTAGTTTATTCTATTTTTAATAATTGATATTGTTCACCATACAAATAGTTATTCTAATAGTCAACAAATCCTTCATTTTAATTAGCAATCATAAGATAACTATTTGATATGCTATAACAATTAAAATGACCATGTCGACGATCTTGCTGCTTTATAAAGCCATATTTAAAACATGACAACATTGATCAGTAAAAAGTCAACTATCTAACCTAGACTGTAACATCAAAAACAAAATATTAGATTGGTCAAACATGATTACTGTAATTATTGGATCTATTACTTGATAAACAAAATTTGTATTGCCATAGTTCCTACATTTGATTGAACTCAAGCCTAATTTAACATAGCCAAAATTAATAATGAATTATGTCATTCATAATTTTTAAACCTCACATTATATTTTTTATTGATCTCATCTTATGAACCTAATATTCAACCCGTGTATTACACGGGTTACTAACCTAGTGGGTGTATATATATCGTTTAAAAAAAAATAGAGAACATAATTATTATGGCATTTTTGGCAATCCTAAAGTGTAAAATTAACTAGTTATCTATTAAATCATTACTAAAATTCTCATCTATATTTTCATTATAAACATGTTAATGTGAAAATATAATAAAAATAAGGCACCGTTTGTTTTTTTAAGAGATTTATGTCTGAATCTTAATACCACTTCTGAATGTTAAAAAGGTGGTTCAAACGTCTGAAAACTAAATCATTAAGACGTGGAGGCCGGGGGCGGATAACTAGTCGCCGGAGACGAAGTCTAGTCGCTGAAGACGGAGCTCTAGTCGTCGAAGAACGAACGACTCATTTTTAGGGTTTAGAGGTTCTAAGATGTTCTAAAAAGTCTTGATGGTTACGACGTTATTAAGATGTAGAACCTCTTAATAACTGGAAAAAAAAAAAACAATTTCACATCTGAATATGTCTAACCGAATCAAATGTAATATCTACTTAGAGGTTTATTTTTTCCAAAAAAACAAATAGGGCCTAAGGTTATATAATATACCCTTGATAATTGGATGCTTTATCTCTATATCCTTATTATTCTTTCATTAAATTATAAATTACTGCCTATCTAGTATAAACATAAATGTTGACAAATTAATTAATTTTTCATTAATAGAGTCGAAGTTAACCATTGGTCATTTGGCTGATTGGTATGACGATAAAAGAAAGACTCGTGACCAAAAATAGAATAGCTTTAATGATAAAGTAATAACATATTTATAGACGCCACATTATTTTGACGGGTTGACACGCATGATAAGTGTCATTTGTATTGTAATTTTAAGAAGTAAAGTCTTTCTAAAATAGGTTAGCTTGGTGATCTAGACCCGAAAAAATGTAATTTTGATTTAATAATTTTGGAGTAACTTTCATTCCTTAATTTTTTTTTAAACACATCTGGCTGAGTATAAAATTGGTGGGCGGCAATCCCGATAGCATCTACTATTTTCTAGTTCTGCCCAACTTTTATCTTGGTTGGTTCATGTTTGGAATTTTGTACCTGCTAAAACACAAGAGTAAATTACACGTTTCATCCCTGCGGTTATATCTAAGTATTGAATTACGTCTAAAAGTTTCAATTTTAACAAATTGGCCCAAACAGGTTTCATTTGAACAATCTTCTTCCGATTTCAAGTCTCCGCTAAAATAAGAGTGAATTACAAATTTAGTCCCACAATTATATCCAAATGGCAGATTACGAACTACAATTTCATCCTACAATAATAACGAAATGACAGATTACGACCAAGAGTTTCAATTTAATAAATCTTTACCCAAAATAGTTCTATTTGCTGATGAAATGATTGAAATTCAAATACGCGGAAGTTTTCTTTTCCCTTCTAGCGTAAGAATAAAATTGTTTTTCGTTAGCACTTTCTCTTTTACGTCCCAAGCTTAATACTTTTAGCGTTTAAGTTCTAATTTAACGTTATTATTTAATTTTCTGGATTTCATTTTCTTTACCGCATTATAGCAATGCAAACTGCTTCGTGTACACACAATGCGCTGCTTGCAAATCTATTACTTTTCAATGAAAATGTCGACAAACATTTTTCTTGAAACAATTTATACATTTCTATATATTTTTGATACCAACATGCACCTTGATTTTTTAGAATAATATAGTCACACCATATATTTTATAAGATTTAAAGTCGGTAACATTATATTTTGATTCAATTGTAAAATTCTTCCTTCAAATTTCATCATTATCTATCAAGACACCGAAGTAGAAGTCTAGAAGATGCTAACATAAATAAAGTGAAGAGAATAATACCATTTGTTAAGCATAATTATTTAGCTAGGCCCACTAATAAAACCTCTCATGAAGCCTCCATACAACCCCAGAAACATCTCCCTTTACCTATAAATAACATCATCATTCCATCAACAAACCCTAACCAATTCATTTTAATCTACAATTTACAGTCATCAAGCTTCTTAATTTTCAAAAACAACAATGTCCATTATCCCAAGCTTCTTCGGTGGTCGCCGAACCAATGTTGTTGATCCTTTCTCTTTGGACATATGGGACCCCTTCTTCGACACCTCCATTTCAAACATTCCAGCAACCGGGGCTCGTGAAACATCAGCTTTCGCGAACGCCCGAGTCGACTGGAAGGAGACCCCGGAAGCTCATGTATTCAAAGCTGATGTTCCGGGGTTGAAGAAAGACGAGGTGAAGGTGGAGATGGTTGAGGATAGGGTTTTGCAGATCAGCGGAGAGAGGAGCGTGGAGAAAGAGGAGAAGAACGACAAGTGGCACCGTGTGGAGAGGAGCTCGGGGAAGTTTCTGAGGCGGT
>JBCNJP010006021.1:0-22170 GCA_039602395.1 Deinandra increscens subsp. villosa
TCACATAAACAAAAAAATACGTGGCTAAAAGGGTCCAAAGGCTATATATTTGGCCACGGGTACAAAATATGTGTGGCTAAAACTAGTATTTCTTACCTTTGGCCACGTTTTTTACAAAACATTGGCTATGCGTAAAAAAAAAACCGTGTCCAAAGCAACTTTTTGACGTAGTGAATTAAATAAAGAATAATATAAATATGAGAACCCTGGGTACCGATAAGTCAAATGCGCAGTCCCTGGATATTCGACATCCAGGGGTCTAGATCTGTTAAAAAGCATTAGCGAAATTAGGGTTGAAATTCAGATTATAACAATTGCCCCCAAATTCGCAGCTTGTGGATACAATTTCACAGCTGTGAATTTTCGAATTGCGATGACTCATCAAAGCTAGTTCAATCCGATCCGTTAATTTAGAAGTAGCTCCTCCACGATCCTTACCCACGTCTTCTCACCCCTGTAACTTCCATCCATTAAATACCCCTCTCTCTAAATCAGTTTTTACCCACTTCTTCCAGAGAGAAAAGCGATCATCGTCCCTTCGTTCCGTCTGCATTTTCCGATCAGGTACATCCTTCCTTCTCGCTTTCAATTTTCTTACTCGACGTTGACTAAGAAACGCATTCGTTTCGAGTCGACGGCCATGCCTACGGGAATCGCAGATTTCTCTGACCAACGATACCTTCAAACCCCTGAAACGGAGACATGCAGCTTCGGTGAGGCCGAGATTGTCGCCCTTAAGGCATCCGGGTTGCTACCAGCCTCGGCTGAGATTCGACCGTTCGGCCCCAGGTTGAGATCCGATTTCGTATCTCCGACCTGGGTTTGTTTTCCCGCAGCCCCTTTCACTGTTGGACTTTCCTTTCCTTTTTCCGGCTTAGTCGCCGAGTTTTTTGAAGCTTCTGGTCTTTCCTATGCTCAAACTCTCCCTATGGTATGGCGCATCCTGGGTACCCTTGACCGTCTTAAGCATTCTTTTGAACGCCTGATTGGCTTGCCTGAGTTAGCCCAGGTTTACGAGATGGAATCCCATGGCTCCAACCGTTTTCTGTTCAAATCCCTTACCAAAGACCTGCAGCTAGTGACAGGCGTCCCTCAACGGGAAGAATGGAGAGGCCGATTTTTCTTTGTGAAGCGATCAAGTATTCTAGGGGGGTCATCGTCTCCCTCTTAGGTGGATTGTCAAGGGTAGGAAGACCTATCATAGAAATTTAGGGTTAGAATAAATATTTATAAATTTACTGACCTTGAATGTTGATCCATGCAGTGCCCAGCTTGTTAGAAATTGGTCCTGAAGAGCAGGAAACTGCAACTAACTTGGAGAAGTTTCTGAGCATCCCAGAGTTCGAGCGTTCATTCCATTGTGATGAGTTTTCTGCTTCTTCCTACCACACTCCCAGCATGTCGAGCTGTAAGTACCCTTGGATTTTACTTACTTGTTTTTGTAGATGATTATGATCTAACATTCAGGGTTTCTTTTTCAGCCGCTGCCCACAAGTTTGATCTTGATGATATGGATGCTGCCCTGAGTTCTGGAACCGGCGCCGATGATGACATTCTGGTCCTGGGGTCCATGAAGACCGAACCGACCCCTCTCACCAGGATCCCTCCATCAGGGCCTCCGAGACCAAGAGAAAGACCCAGGGGTCAAGTGTTACTGCTACCACCTCTGCTGCCCCCAGTGCCATCTCCGACCTCTCGGCCACAGAGAGCGAATCCCTCGTTCATCAGGTAATCGTTGCCCTACCCTGAATGAAATTGTTTTTGTCAGTCCTGACCATGGTTTACACTTTGTTTCAGGCCACTTCCCACATCTTGGATCTTCTGGCTGCCGCTGAGAAGCGAGCAGCTGATGCTGAGGCCTCAGCCAAGGTGAAAATCGCTCAAGCCAACAAGGAGACCACCAAGGCCAAGCTCTTCCATGACAAGGCTGTGAAGCTTATTGTTGAAAATGAGAAGAAGGCTATTCAGGCAATGAGGGACCACGAGGCTGTCATGGATGAGGTAGTCGAAACAACCAAGGTCTCGACCCTTGTATCTCTACTACAAGCCAGGCTCAAGATGGTGAAGGAGGCTAGGGACCTGAAACTGGCGAATCCTGGGTGGAACCACCGCCTGTGGCTGAAGAAGCTGAAGGAGCTGGGAGGCACCATCCCCTGGATTCGTCGTATTCTGGAATACCTTCCTTAGAATTAAGTCTCCGACCTTGAATCTGCGAATCCTCACATGTTTGTTGTAGCTTTTAGAGATCCTCTATTGATACGCGGCCATCCTCCAGGCAGCTTGTTCTCGTAGTTCATCCACGGTATCAAGGTCGTCAGCCATGGATCCATTATTCGCATCCTGGGTCTGGCTGATGACCCTGAATGTTGGGACAACCATTTCTGTTGGAATAACTGCTTCCGTACCGAAGACCAAAGAAAAAGGGGTTTGGCTTATGGCATTCTTGGATGTAGTCCTATCAGCCCACAATGCCAGTGGTAACTCTTCTGCCCATTTCCCTTTCTTCTCTTTGAGTATTTTCTTCAAGTTGTTAATGATGATTTTGTTGCTAGACTCTGCCTGGCCATTAGCCTGAGGGTGCACTGGTGTAGAAGTTATCATCTTTATCCCCCAACTTTCACAGAATCCAGTAATCCTTTTTCCAATAAGTTGAGCTCCATTGTCACACACTATTTCAGAGGGTATGCCAAATCTCGTTATGATATTTCTCTTGATAAATGAAATAACTTCCTTTTCTCTGACTTGGACATATGCCTCAGCCTCTATCCACTTTGAGAAGTAATCAGTCATGGCCAACATGAAGACTTTTCCTCCTGGTGCCCTGGGTAGCTTTCCTATAATGTCCATTCCCCACTTCATAAAGGGCCAGGATGCAGGGATTGGATGCAGGGGTTCAGCTGGTTGATGAGGAATGTTGGCGTGTCTCTGAAAAGCGTCACATTTAAGGGCAAAATCCTGGGAATCCTTTCTCAAGGATGGACAGAAATAACCGGTCCTCAGGATTTTGGACATTAGGGACCTGCCCCCTGTGTGATTTCCACAGTCGCCTTCGTGAATATCCTTGAGTACTTCCAGGGCTTCGTCGTCCTCCAAGCATCTTAAGTATGTTCCTGCAACAGATTTTCTATAGATAGTGGCCATTCTGGTTATGAATGCTCTGGTATCTCTATCTTCTTTTGGGATAGAGCCGTTTTGTAGGTATTCTATGATAGGTTTGGTCCAGGATGACAGGGTATCCTGGGAATTAAAACGTCGTGCATCCTGGGTATCAGGACATTGTACATCCTGGGTATCAGGAAACTGTACATCCTGGGTATTAGATGCAAAAACCTTGCCCCCGGACCAATGTCTTCTGGATTCTCCAGTTGATTGATTGCTGGACTTAATATGTGGATTATGGGGATATGTGTGTTTTCCATTGCCTTGAATGCTGATCCCAGATTTGCTAATGCATCTGCTTCGACATTTTCATCCCTGGGTACTTGCTGTATATTGAAAGTTTGAAAATCCTGGGAAATGGTGTTCACAATCTCTAGGTATTTCGCTAACTTCTCCCCTTTTACTGCATAAGATCCATTGAAATGGTTAGTTAAAAGTAGGGAATCGACATATACCTAGATCTTTCTGGATCCCAAGATGTAAAGCCAATTGTAAGCCAGCAATCAGGGCTTCATACTCTGCTTCGTTGTTGGTGGCTTGGAATTTACACCTTAAAGACTGGGGTATCATGTCCCCCTGTGGCGATTTCAGTATGATTCCAAGGCCTTTCCTTGACATTGGATGCCCCATCCGTGAATAGGGTCCAACATCCTGAGAATTCATCCTTCTACAAACTCTGGAACTCTTGATCTGCTTCACTCTGGATGTCACTACTGAAATCAGCCACAAAGTCTGCTAGAGCTTGTGATTTTATGGTTGTTCTTGCTTCATAGACTAGGTTGTAGGCACTCAACTTTAGAGACCATTTTGCCATCCTTCCTGACATCTTAAGTTTCCTCAAGACAGACTTTATAGGATAATTAGTTTTCACATATATAGTATGGGTTTCAAAATAGTGCCTAAGTTTAGTAGAGGCCATACTTAGGGCTAATATAAGCTTTTCTAAATGTGAGTACCTGGATTCAGCGTCAAGAAGGCTTTTACATACGTAATATACTGGATGTTGTTGACCTTCCGCATCCTCGGTTAGGACTGCGCTTACTGTGTTCCTTGAAACTGCAAGATATAATGATAAAGGCTCCCCTGGATTTGGCTTCATCAGGAGTGGTGCCGAGGATAGATAGGCTTTAGGGGTGATCATAAATTCGGGATCCCGATAATTCCCGATGACCCGAACCGAAAAATCCCGAATACCGACCCGAGATTACATACATGGTTTAGATGTCGGGTACTGGTTTTACGGAAAATCGGGTTCGGTCTCGGTCTCGGGTACGACCGAGAAATCCTGAGATTGACCGACAGACCGAAATTCATATCAATTTCAAGCTTTGAATTACCACAAATTCATCATAACCGAATGAAACAGAAAATTAAACACACGATTACACTCTAAATCAAACAGTGATTCAAACAAGATCTATATTAACGTGCTTTGGTGATGATTTAAAAAACAAGTAATCCATGAATTCGGTGGCAACAAAATCATGTTCTGAGAATTTTTTATTCAACCAAGATGCAATTTGAACATGAAATTGATCATAGCAGTGCCATCGGAACAGTAAACCTGAGGTTTTGAGATAAAAAAACATATGAATACTAAGGTTTTGAGAATGAATGATGAAAACAAATAGCTTAACAAAAACAGAGCAAGATCAACGAAGAAGACGATTTGTGAACTCCTTGAATCTTAAGTTTGAACCAAAATTCAAATTAAAAGTTGTAGTACACTCCCTGATGACCAACGATTGAAATACAATCAAAGGTAACATGTAATTTCATTTTTAAAATAATCTACCATGGATGAACTTAAAAAAGAATTCGAAGAACAGTGAGTTGATTACATCAAAAAATTGATTGAATCCAGAGATTGACAGTATATTTGAGTTCGTAGAACAAAACCAAGCAATCCAAGTAAAAATATTATGAACGAAATCAGTTTATAAAGCAACTAACTCGAAAAAAAGTTTAAATCAATGTCGATTTCGGGAATCCCGATTGTACCGAGACGACCGCAAAATCCCTAGACCGAGTACCGATATCACCATTCGGGTCGGTCTTCGGTCACTCTTTTAGCTAAATATCGGTCTCGGGTCGGGTCGGGATATCCTTAAATCGGGTCAGGAAACCGAGAATGCCCACCCCTAATAGGCTTTCAAGTCCTAGAAGGCTTGTTCATGCTGGGTCATCCATTCAAACTTCTTATTCTTCCTCAGAATATCATAAAAATCTCTGCATCTTTCCGAGGATTTGGAAATGAATCTATTCAGGGCTGCTACCCGGCTTGTAAACCTTTGTACATCTTTGGTTAATTTTGGTGACTTCAGGTTCATTATAGCACGAATTTGTTCCAGGCTAGCTTCAATTCCCCTTTTGGTCACCATGTAACCCAGGAATTTGCCAGCACCTACTCCAAAATGACACTTCTCCGGATTCAGTTTCATATTGTACCTGTCTAGGATGTCAAAGGATTCCTTGACATCCTGGATATGGGTGCTGACATCCAGGGACTTTACCACCATGTCATCTATATATACCTCCATAGTGTGTCCTAGCTTTTCCTTGAACATCATATTCACCAATCTCTATTATGTTTCCCCTGCATTTTTAGTCCAAAAGGCATAACAACATAACAATAAATACCTGTTGGTGTAATGAAGGATGTATCCTCTTGATCGCTAGGTTCCATCTGAATTTGTTAAAATCCAGAGGTGGCATCCATGAATGTTAGCATTTCATGGCCTGCCGTTGCATCCACCATTGAGTCAATGTGTGGCAAAGGGAAAGGATCTTTAGGGCATGCACGGTTCAGGTTTGTATAATCCACACAGACCCTCCACTTGCCATTTTTCTTTTCCACCACCACCACATTCGCCAACCATCTTAGGAACTTAACCTCCCTGATCATCTTGTTCTTTAGTAAACAGTCTACTTCCTCTTGAATTATCACATGCTTTTCAGGGGCATATTTTCTCCTCTTTTAATGCACGTGCCTGTAAGAAGGATCAATGCCATGTTTATGTGTTATAATTTTTTTTGATATACCAGTCATATCTCCCGTGCTCCATGTGAATGTTGTCATCCTAGAGCGGATAAATTTCACCATGTTCTTCTTCAATTGGACCAGGGATGTTAGTACCAATCAATACCTTTTTCCCAGGATGCTTAGGGGTCTAGGACTACTTGCTTTACGTCCTGTTCCCTTGCTTCTAGGATATCCTTGGCCTTTTTCTTTAATTGCTATCCTTGACGGGCTTTGGCTGAAATCTTCATGGCCGAAGTGTAACAATCTTTTGCCTCCTGTTGATCGCTGTGGATGGTAACCACTCCCCAGGGTGTTGAGCAGTTTGACGCACTGATGATACGTAGAGGGGACAACTTTCATGTCATCGAATCCAGGGTCTGCCCAGGATGATGTTGTATCCGGATGGTGCATCCATTACACAAAAACGCTGCATCGAGTTCACTCCCTCCACGTAAACTAGTAGTTTCACTTCCCCTAGGGTGTTCTTTGTTTCCCCACTGAAACCCTCGAGAACCGTGGATTTGGCGATCACTTCATCCTGGGGTATCCCCATCTTGGTCAATGTTTCAAGTTCAATAATATTGACAGAACTGCCCCCGTCAATCAGGATCCTCTTTACGAAATGGTTGGCTATGTAGAGGGTGATCACGAGACCATCATGGTGAGGGTTCATGATGTTGCACCTGTCATCTTCACCGAAGGTAACATCCTTCACATCCGCTTGTATTGAGGCTTTGACAGATTTCCTGGGTACATCTGATTTGGTTTCCCTCGCGTGCCTTTTAGCTGCAGAATAAGAAGTACTGCACATATATCAGATCCACCAGATATAAAATAAATTACCTTTGCATCTGGGGATGGGGACACTGCCCGCTCGGGATGCCCGCGTGATCTCTCTGCATCCAGGGTCTGGTCAGTGCCGTTGGATTTCGCAGCCTGGTCGGCGCCCCTGGATTTGTCTTTCTTCCTTCCCAGGAGTTCCTTCATGAAGCCTTTGCCCAGCAGATAGCTGATTTCCTTGCGCATAGCTATGCAATCCTCGGTTACATGACCAAAGTCCTTATGGTATGCGCACCACTTGGACTTATCTTTCCAGGATGCTTGTTTGTCTGTCTTTCTGGGCCACCTTGCTTTGTCCCCCAGGTCCTGCATAGCGTAATCACACCTGCAATGTCAGTAGCAAAATAAAACTCATTGAAAGTAGGATACTCTTCATCATCCTCGTCTTCATCCTGATCGACCCTATTAACCCTTGGATTATTGGGTTTGGAATAAGGTTTAGGCCTCTGGGACCTTGGATGTGCCAGTTCTGATTTTCTGTTGGAAGAGCCGTATCCTGGGACAACGTCAGCTTTTTCCTGTATTTTCCTATCCTCTTCAAGTCTGATGAATCGTGGGGCCCTATGCCTTACTTCATCAAGTCTGTGACATGGATTCATTACAAGATCTTGATAGAAGGGCGAATCCTTTTTGAGACCCATCTTGAATGCTTGGACAGCAGTAGCCATGTCCATGTTGGGAATATCCAGGGTCTCCTTGCCGAACCTGTTTACATAATCCTTGATAGACTCGTTAGCATTCTGGGTAACCCTATAAAGATCACTCGTCAGTTTTTTAAAACTGCGACTACAAGAAAATTGGTTATTAAATAAATTAATTAAATGAGAAAAGGATGGGATAGAATAGGGCGGAATACTCAGCAGCCATTTTAAGGCTGAACCTGTTAGTGTTGACCTAAAGCCCTTACATAAGCATGCCTCCTTGATATCAGGGGGCATGTAGATCACCTCCATTCTTTCCATATACTGAGCCACGTGTTCCTCCGGATCAGTCGTGCCATCGTACAGTTTCATACTGGGAGTCTGAAACCTCTTGGGTATCTCCACGTCACATATTGGGGAAGTGAACCTCGAAAGTCGATGGCTCGATTGTGCTACTTCAAGGATAGGCTGGACCGCCCTAGGAACACTCGAGATCATCTCCTTCGGTTTTTTTAGTTCCTTTGCCACTGTCGGGCTTAAGCCTGTAACCTACATAGATTGATAAGTATGAGCATTAAGGTTAGGGGTTCCAAGGATGTTACCAGTATCCTGGGTAGTGGTACCCCAGGATTCGAGGCAGAATCTCTAAATGTAGATATCCTGGGCCTGTCAGACAAGGTAGTATGAGCAGCAGCATATGTAGGCCTCAGATCAATGATTTGAACGTCATCTGCTAGACTAGATCTGTTCCCAAGACTGCCATATTGCAGCCTTTTGGCCTGAACAGGAGACATGGGTGTATGATCCACCTTGTTCATCTCTGACCTCAACTTGGCTACCTCTCCAAACATGTCCTGGTTCACCTTCTGTTGTTGTTTCATATATTGTTGTACTTTTGCGAACATGGTAAGGAGTTCATCGTTGGAGACCATTAGTGGAATTTCTCCACTACGTCCTGTGCCCGTGACATCCTGATTGGTAGCCCTGCTGGTATTGCGGTTCATGGTAGTGGTTGTTGACATGGTGACCCGTGGCGGTAGTGGAGGAAGAACAGTGATAGTAGTAGTAGAAGTGCTTGTAGGTGTAGTTGCATTCGAGGTACTTGGATGTGTTGCCAATTTTTGATAGATTTTCGTAAAGATCAAGTTGAGAATAAATCTAACAAGAGTTTGGAAAAATATTGACACCAATTGCCCCACGATGGGCGCCAATTGTTTTAGTAAAAAATTATGAAGCTAAATTAGGTAACCAAATTCGTTTGTGAGGTATGGTGCCCTGAATGTAGGATACTAAAAATCAGATTAGTTTGTTGAAATTCAAGGTTTAGTTTATATGAATGGAAACACAAATGAACACTTCCCTGAATGCAACTAAGAAAAACGAGATTTGAAAGGGGGAAAAGCCCTTAATCCTTGAATGTCTTCAAGGATTGCCGGCATAAAAAACCCCTTCGGCAACGATAACACACGTTGCCTATTTATTGCTAAGTAAAATATTCCGAGTACAAGTGTTTGCGGCTTGATTGCTATGTGGTAGTGTGAATACAGGTGATCGAGAGAGTGAAAAAACTAAGTCCTATGCCGCGTATAAATACATAGGAAACCTAACTAACATCCCGAGATTCCTGGGATCTTCTTTCAACCACCTTCGGCCGTTATTTGACCGAGTTTAACGGCAGGTCTCCTTTTCCACACGTGCTTCTGACCTTGACCAGGTCTATATGACCGTTATCTTCCCTTCTCTTCCTGGCTTAGACAACGGAATCAAAGAGAAAGATTAGTAAAGTTTTCCTAGCATACAGGGTACCCGTGCATGCTGGGATTAAATAGATAAACAGATTCAGAGTGCATTACATCCTGGGATAACAATTAAGTAAATTATAAGCAGACATTCTGGGTTAAGTTACCGAGAACGCATTCCCTTTATGTTTGACATCCAAGGGTCTTAACCTGTCGGAGATCATTAGTAAGAATTTGAACGAAAATTCAGGGTATAACAGAGCTTTATTTATATAATTAATTAATAGTTGAATAAAGAGCCAACACTCTACGTGCTACCTCTCGGGTTACAAGCTTGTTTGATGCGTGACATGCGCCTATAGATGAGGTTCTAGAATCGAGACCCTATGTGCTTGAAAGGGGGATAGTGACTCTCTGATGGCGCCTCTTGGTGAGATTCTTATAAAAAGAAAAAAAATGAAAAAAAATAGAAAAGAAAAAAAATATATATATATATATATATATATATATATATATATATATGTAGTTAGGAATAAATAAAGCTCAAAGTTTCCATCATCTATCGTTCATTAATTCCACTATTTCTAAGATATATGAGTATTTAGGTTGCTGTGGTAGGAAATCTATATGGTTTGACATTTACCTTGAAAGCTTTGAGACAGGATTAGGTGGAACTGTAGCTTTCTAGGCGTGGGATCCGCATGTTGATTGATGTCATAAGTGAACAAAATATGAATACTAAACACTTTAGGGGCTGAACAGTCGGTGGTTGGGTTTAGTCGGACAGAAATACCGGCAATCATGGTTAACGTGTGATTACATGAATTGAAAAACATAAATGTTTTGAAGCTAATTTCCCGGTTATGATTCCATGGCAATTTTTTCGAGACGGAAAAAGATAAATGTGGGGATGTGATGAGTGGTTAAAAGTTGCATATTATTAAATATTAATCGCTCTCTAAACACACCGAGTTGGGTATAAAAGATATTAGTTTAATCGGTTTTTGATAACTAGTGTGTTGTGGGATGAGAATAAGCTAAAACGGTGTAATTAGGTTGGCCCAAGTTATAAAACGTTGACGAGTCAAATTGCATAACGATTTTTATATATATTAGTGTTATTTATTTTAATTTAGAATAGTGAAAAAAATAGGGTTATTGGCTTCAAATAATCCCAACTATCACCTTTTGGCCAGTAACACTCCCAACTAACGAATTTCCCTCTGACACTGTCAACTATCAACATATTTTCCTCCACCACTCCCTCCGTTAGTTTTCTTTAACTCCGTTAATCATGTGCCTACGTGGCCCTCCTACATGGCATAAATTGATTGTTTCGCTGGATACGTGGCTTATTTCCCCTAAAATCCTAAATCAAAGACAAAAAAACAATCTGGCCAAACAAACCCCCACCATCATCGGCCTCTTCCCCTCCTCGCCTCCATCCTCCTCATCACGATTTTGCTAATTCTTTAGTTATTCAAAAGATTTTGCCTGATTGCCGGAGGAATTTTATGCGAATTCGTCGAAATTGAGTTGTACGGATCTCTTATGCATCAAGCAAAGTGACTTCTCTACATTACAAGATTATACACAAAAGTGAAAGGAAACAGTTGATATTTTGCCATTAGTTTGATTCGTTAAATGTTAAAATGATTCTAGAAGAGATCAAGTTCAGTCATCTTTACCTTTAGTTCAGTTCCCCTTACCTCGTGGCTCCATAGAAACGGAGGCCACCATACGATGTAAATCGAACAGAAAAAGATGCCTAAATCGCACCCTTACCTCGTGATCGAGCGGCGGCGGCTGTACAGTGTAACCCTAACCGCTGTTAGCGGCCACCGCCTGCCCACCATATGGTGTAACCCTAGTCGGTTGACCGCCGTCCGGTGTAACCCTAGCGTTGCCGCCGTTGTGGCTTCGCCGGAACACAAGCGGTCGCCGGTGACGGCCGACTTCCCCCTCTTCTTCCTGGTTCTCCTCTTTCTCTCTCTAACCATGTATTTCTCTCTCTCTAACATATTCGTGGGTGTGTGTGGCTGCAAGAGATTTTAATTTTTTTAATGCCACGTAGGCAGTCCATCGGGATTAATTAGCCACATCAGCTTGCCACGTAGACTAATTATTAACGGGGTTAATAGATTTTAACGGAGGGAGTGGTATGAGAAAATAGGTTGAAAGTTGGGAGTGGTGGTGGCTAATTCGTTAGTTGGGAGTGTTCCTGGCCAAAAACTAATAGTTGGGAGTGTTTTAAGCCAATAACCCAATAAAATAAAAGATCAACTTTTATATTACTTTGTTTCATTGTTTGTGCTGTTCGTGAACAAAAAAACAAAAAAAAGGAGAATGGGCTTAGGCCCATTTAGATGAAACAAAACGTGAGCAGCAAGCAGAAGAAATAAGGAGGATATCGAGCAATAAAAGGAGAGGAATCACTCGAAAGGGGAGATACGGACGGCAATTTGGAAGGAGGCGCAGCCTCCTCTAAAAACGAGTTCGACAACTTTTAAAAGATGATTCGAAGTAGAGGCAAGAAAAAGATTGTTCTTCTATAAGAAAATGAAATACTAAATACCTTGATATTACTAAAATAGTTGAGTTACAATATATAGAGAATGGAAATCGAACCCTAGACATCTAATGGGTTATGGGCCCGTGGGCTATTAGTAATTAACCCTAATAATACTAATCTAATATATAATACTCCCTCGCAGTTGTAACGGAAGACATTTTTTTTAATTAAAACTACGAAAACACATATTAAAACCCACATAACATTTTCATACCTTAATGATTTTTTATAAAATTTACGTCAAAAGTCTTAGAATTACGTTATCATTAATTTTGGAGCAAAATATTTATAAAAAATTAATTTTTTTTTCGTGTGATGCACATATGCACCATTATCATTAGTACCGCACAAAAACGAATTATCATGCAAAAAAACACCCTTTATGTTAAAAACATATTAAAAACACTAAAACATTTATGGTACTAATGATAATGATACATATGTGCATCATATAATTAAAAAAGTTATAAAATGTTTTTTTTCCTTTAAATCTAAAGATAACACAACTATAAGATGAGAGAGGTTCAAATGAGAAGTTTGTTTTGGGTAAGAAGGATAAGAAGGAATTTCAACCATTGGATCTTGATCTAATAAAAATGGAAGGAGAGGTAATTTTAATCTTAGCCACTTTTGTTGACTTTTTATTTACTTCCCCCATTTTCTTTGGACAATCATAACTTTCACATACGACGATATTTTTTTAAAAAAAATTACACCATAAAAACGAGCATTTTTTTATCTTTAAAACGCATATAGTGTTGCTATATAAAAAATGAAAAAAAAAATTACTCTTTCGATTTTTGACACAGGTCATTGTGTCATTGTGTCAAAATGTTCAGATCATTGTGTCATTGTGTCGTCGTGTCAAAAGTATATATAGTGTTGCTGTATATAAAATTAAATACTATTTCGGTTTTTGGCACAATATGAAACAATGATCTGAACATTTTGACACATCATTGTGTTATTTTGTCAAAATGTTCAGATCATTGTGTCATTGTGTCGTCGTGTCAAAAGAAAGTATATATAGTGTTGCTATATATAAAATTAATTACTCTTTCGGTTTTTATCATCATATGCAACAATGATCTGAACATTTTGACACATCATTGTGTCATTGTGTCAAAATGTTCAGATCATTGTGTCATTGTGTCGTCGTGTCAAAAGTATATATATTGTGCTGCTATATATAAAATAAAAAAAAATTACTCTTTCGGTTTTTAACACCATATGACACAATGATCTGAACATTTTGACACAATATGACACAATGATCTGAACATTTTGACACAATGACACAACGACACAATGACACAATGATCTGAACATTTTGATACAATCGAAAAGGTATTAATTTTTTATATAGCAACACTATACGCGTTTTAAAGATAAAAAACGCTCGTTTTTATGGTGTAATTTTTTTTAAAAAAAATAATGTCGTATCTAAAAGTTATGAAGGTTTAAAAAATGGGGGGAATTTGATAAAAAGTCAAAAATACCCTTCCATCTTTTATTTTCTTTAGTTTTTTCTCTTTAATTTACCCAGGAAAATTTTAAACCATAGATCTTCATTTAATTGAAGATCTAATGGCTATGATTCCTTCTTAGCCTTCTTATCCAAACTAAACTTCTCACAATAACCTCACCCACTATAAGATTTAGGGTGCAATTTCTTTTTAAACCTATTAATGTATACCAAATGTACGAGGGTTTTTTTTATGTGATGCACATGTGCATCATTTAATAAAAACGCAAAAAAAATTTGATGGAAATATATGACATATGGTGCGACTTAGAAAAAAATATTAACTTATACTAAAAGTATGAGTTTTTTTTTGTGATGTAGATGTGTATCACGCAAAAGAAACGTTAATTTTAATTTATTTTTATTTTTTTATAATATTTATAGGATTAAAGATAACATAATTTTAAAACTTTTGGTGCAAATTTAAAAAAAAAAATATTAACGTATGAAAAAAATATGTAAGTTTTAAGATTTGTTTACGCGGTTCTCATAAAAATGGGTGTTTTCCCAGGATCTTTCACCTATATATATATATATATATATATATATATATATATATATATATATATATATATATAGGGTGTGTTCGAACGAGAACCAAATATTTCGCGAGAACCAATTATGACCATCTGTTTTTTTAAAATAACATTATTTTACAAAGGGGACTTTCCGTGCAGTGTGCGAGGAGGGTAATATCGTCCGCGTACGCTTGATAATCACGCAAGATCTTGTTTTTGGTAGGAAAATGGTATCGAAACGGCAATTGTCACCATTATGCCACCAAAATATGAATGGTGTCAAAATGACAATTGTCACCATTTTGCCACCAAATATGTTGTGGAAAAAGTTATATTACATAATCACGCAAGTTTAACGAAACTTAAAAAAATTGCCACCAAATATGTTTTGGTTGCAAAATAGTGTCAAAAGAGAAATTGTCACCATTTTGCTACGAAATATGTTTTGGTAGCAAAATGGTGTCAAAAGGGGAATTATCACCATTTTGCCACCAAATATATTGTAAAAAAAAATTTTGCCACCAAATATGTTTTGGTAGAAAAATGGTGTCAAAATGGTAATTATCACCATTTTGCCGCCAAATATGTTATGAAAAAATATATATACATAATCACGCAAGACATTATTTTATAAGCATTTGCCACCAAATATGTTGTAAAAAATGTATAGGTCATAAACACTCAAGCTTTATTCTTTTTTCTCATAAGCAATTGTCACCATATTGCCACCAAAATATGTTTTGATAGCAAAATGGTGTCAAAAAGGGAATTGTCACCATTTTACCACCAAATACAATAATCACGCGTGCTTTATTTCATAATCAAGCAAACGTCATTCATAATCACGTAAATGTCACCTGGACGCATAGTCGAGTTCTAAAAAAAGTTTTTAACTTCAAAAAAAGTATAGCAATACTTAGGGCTGGCAATTTTGACACGGACACGAAAACACGACAATGTTAACAGGTTTCTTGTTTGGGCTTAAGAGGTTTCATGTCGTTAACAGGTCGACCTGTTAAGACCTGTTAAATTTTGTGTCTTAACAGGTCGAAACCTATTAACCTGTTAAGACACGTTTATATTTTAATAATATATATTTTTAAAATAATATAATAAAGATATACTAGAATAGAGCTATAATTTTTTTTCCTTTCAAAATTCAACTCCATACGTGAGATAGACGATCGATCTCCCAGTCCCTTCTTCTCCAGACACGTCTCTCAAGCAAACCCTAACTGCGATACGGCAACTCCAACTTCGTAGGCACTCAGGCAGACGGCCAGACGCACGATCGATCATTCGATCTCCCTACTTCGTTCTCCTAGATCGACGTCTAAAACTCCTATAAGTATGTACCATGAAATCGATCTCCCTAATTTCTTAGTAGCAAATTTAGTTATGGGTTGGAATATCACCGATATGGTGTAGCAAGATGGTTATAAAACTGAAACTGGGATGCTTATAATTTGCGTAAATAACTTTGATGTACAGAAAAAAAGGGTGTTACTAATTTGCGTAAACAACTTTCATGTACAGAAAAAAGGTTCATATGAATCCGTGATTATATGCAATCCCATGTGTCGTTTACTTGTTTTAGAGTTCATCTTTGACTTCAAATCATTAATTCCTAATAATATGCAATTAGTGATCAGCCAACCATGTACAAGAACTCAAGACTGTTTTGAAAGTGATGTATATAGACACATAAATTATAGAGGGTGAGTTTGATGTTGACTTCAAATCATTAATTCTTATTGTTTATTTCTTCTAAACTAATGAGTAATTCACAAAATAACATGGAAAGGAAGGGTAAAATGAGGAAGAATGTTGTAAAAACGGTATGTATGTTTATTCAACTTTTATGACGTTTGATTGTAGCTTTATGTGTATTTTTTTCTTTATCGTAGATGGATGCAGATTGTACCAAAATTGACCTAGAAAATGATAGCTCTATGGATATGGAAGATGATGAGGGTGACGTTGAGAAGATAGAGGTTCAAAATGAAACTCGTGATAAAAAAACTGGGGTAAAGAAACAAAAAGAAAGGAAGGAATTGGGTATACGTTACCAAACTTAAGGAGTCACAAGTAGCTGGAAAGACTGGTTGCAAGTGCAAAAAATGTGGTCATTTGCTCTTATATGAAAGCAAGCAAGGATAATAAAGGGTAACATTACTCGACACTTAGAAACGTGTGTTGGCAGTGTTTATAAAGATGTTGGGCAAATGATGATGGATAGTGAGATGAAATTAAAGTCACCTAGGTTTAATGAAAATTCTTTTTCGTGAAATGCTTGTAGGTGCTATTGTGATGCATGAATTGCCTTTGTCATTTGTAAACTACAAGGGATTCATAAATTTGTTTAAGTACATGCAACCTGGTGTGAATACCATCTCTAGGAATACTGTAAAAGTTGATTTACTGAAAATGTTTAAGGGACAAAAGAAAAAGGTTAAAACCATGCTTATGGAATCACCCGGGAGGTTATGCTTAAATTCTGATTTATGGATTTCCATTGCTACTGATGGGTACTTAGCAATTAGAGTTCATTTTTTGGATAAACATTGGGTTTTGTAAAAGAGGGTTTTATCATTTTCTTTCATGCCACCACCTCATACTGGCGTTGCTTTATGTGTAAAGGTGTTTTTGGTTTTAGTAGAGTGGGGCATAGAAAGCAAAATATTTAGTATGACTTTAGATAATGCTTCTTCTGATGACACTTTCATTGGGATTTTGAGAGATCGACTCTTGTTTCTAATGGTATTTATTTTCACTTGAGATGTTGTGAACATATTTTGAACTTGATTGTGCAAGATGGGCTAAAGAAAATTGATGAGTCTCTTTGGAGAGTTAGAGAGAGTGTGAAGTTTGTAAAGGATCACAAACAAGGAAGGAAAAGTTTCTGGAATGTGTTAAGTTAGCATCTTTAAGTACGAAAAGGGGATTAAGATAAGACATCGTTACTAGGTGGAATTCTACATTTCTAATGCTTGATAGTGCCCTTTATTATAAGGATGCCCTTATGCATTTAGAAATAAGTGATTCTAATTACAAGAGCTGTCCAAATGCATTAGAGTGGGACAATATTGCTAAGATTTGTGGTTTTCTTGGACTTTTTCATGAGCTGACAACCGTTTTTTCAGGTACAAAATATCCGACTGCCAACCTGTACTGTCCACATGTTTATTTTTTTTGCTTATTTGGCTTTGTATGAAGGTATAAGTTCACAAGATAAGTATATAGAAAAAATGGCAGGGTTGATGATGGTAAAGTTTCAGAAATATTGGTCTGAATTTAGTCTTACTTTAGCCTATAGCTGTGGTGTTGGATACTAGATACAAATTGCAATTTATCGATTGGAGTTATGCAAAAATTTATGGAGCAGGAAGCAGTGAATATAAAAATGTTCATCAGTTATTGCATTCCACTTTTTTCAATGAATATGTTGCGTTAAATTTGGCTAATGGTTTATCTACAAACTTCAATACTGCAAGTACTTCAAATGCTAGCAACAGGGTGGAGGATACAATGGACGATTCAACACATGCCTACGGAATTAAAGCAAGACTTAACGTAATTTATTTGTTTATTTGCTGCATATAAAAAACTAAAACTAGATTTATAGTTGGATATTCAATAAATGTGATTTAGTGTAACAGCCCAGACCCGTCGCAACCAAGATATTGTCCGTTTTGGCAGCCGGCATGCCCTCAGGCATCCACCCCTCACGGTTTTAAAACGCGTCTTGGTGGGGGAGGTATCCACACCCTTATAAAGGCATGCTTAGTTCTCCTCCCCACCAATGTGGGATGTTACAATCCTCCCCCCTTAGGGGACCAGCGTCCTCGCTGGCACACTGGCCGACGACCGGCTCTCATACCATCTGTAACAGCCCAGACCCGTCGCAACCAAGATATTGTCCGTTTTGGCAGCCGGCATGCCCTCAGGCATCCACCCCTCACGGTTTTAAAAATGCGTCTTGGTGTGGGAGGTATCCACACCCTTATAAAGGCATGCTTAGTTCTCCTCCCCACCAATGTGGGATGTTACATTTAGGTAAATGATATATAGTATGTGTGTTACTTTTGTGAATTTTATTTGTTTATTTGTGTTGTCATTTTTTGGATTTTGATGAGTTTCAAAGTAAAGATTTTACAATGAACAAGAAGTCCGAGCTGCAATTGTATATAGAGGAATCAATAGTTGCTAGGACGGTGGAACTAGATGTGTTGGCTTTTTGGAAAGCCAATGAGTTTAGATATCCCACACTTGCAAGGATGGCAAGAGACTTTTTGACCATTCGTATCAATGGTCGCATCAGAGTCTACTTTTAGTGCAAGTGGAAGAGTACTTAATGAACATCGAAGTTCACTTAGTAAAGATACAGTTGAGGCTCTAATATGCGCAAAAGATTGGTTATTTGCAGATTCTAGTAATGTCTCTTTCCCCATATATTTATATTTGTTTTCAAAATAATATATTAATGCTATATGTTTGTTTGTACTTTGAAGGTTCTAACCAAGCTAGTTCAAATGAGTCTACCGAAGAAATGTTGTACGTTAGTCTTGAATCACCAGATCTAAGTTCAAATAGCACTCCTAAGGTAATGTTTCAAGTAACGTTTCATGTGACTTTTTATTTATTTAGTTCTTGCACAAGATGAAAAAAATATTTTTTTGTGTTTGTTGGGGTTTGGTTTTAATCAATTACTAACTTGCTTGAACTTAAATTTGCTTTGTGTAACTTTTGTGTGTAGGTTTGAGCAATTCAAGATTTGAGAAGAAACAGTTGGCGAAAGTTGAATCTGCGATGCATGTATTATTCCACCTTTTTGGATTGTTGTTTAAAACCATTTAGGATTATGTGTTTTGGTAATATTTTTTGTTGACTTTTATGAACCGTTGGTAATTTATGTTTCACTAAACAAGTTACACATTTATGTGATATTTATCTCATTCCTAAATGGTTTGAAACAGGTTTTATCGTGTCTAAACAGGTTGAGTGAAACAGGTTTTATCGTGTCGACCTTCGATTTGTGAAAATTTCGTGTCTAAACAGGTTTTATCGTGTCGACCCGTTAAAATACAGGTCATGTTCGTGTTTTAAAAAAAAGACACGAAAATTTTTCGTGTCATGTTCGTGTTTGAGACCAATCGTGTCGTGTCTTAACAGGTCGTGTCTGACACGATTTGCCAGCCCTAGCAATACTATACTCGGATTAAAGAGAATCAAATGTTCGTTTTATGGTGTAATTTTTGTAAAAAATAATGTCGTATAAAAAAGTTATAGACGTTTAAAAAATTGGGAGGAACTTGAAAAAAAATGCTATACCAATACCCATCAGCCCACTTACGCTTAGAATTCCTTTTTAATTTTTGCAATAGATCTGGACTAAATCTAAACCATTGATTTCTTATATCAATGGCCCAGATGCCTTCGCACACTTTGCACGGAAAATAACACTTTGTATTTGACATTTCACACACACACACACACACACACACACACACACATATATATATATATATATATATATATATATATATAGGAAGGTTCCCGTGCATCAGGAAAAGTTGCCTACATCCGGTACACACAGGGGCATATTAGGAATGTCCAGATTTCTCCCAATATGTGGTATATTTGGTAGTTATTCAAGTTCCCCAGTTTTTAAAACGATCATAACTTTTTCATACGACGTTATTTTCGAAAACGAATTTCACCATAATTCTAGTCGTGATTTTATCTTTATTTTGAGACTAGGTTTGCTCGATTTGAAGAAACTTTTTTTTTTTGACGTTTTAACCGGGTTTTTTCTAGTTTTTTTTTTATTATTATTTTTTTTATTTTTGGGTAGTACTAGCTGCGATTTAGGGTCCTAAAAATTTTCAGATTTTAATTCGAAGCGTAGACATCTTTTTTTTTAATTTTTTAAAAAAAACATTGACATTGTACACCAGCATAGCACAACACATACCAGCATAGACCAGCGCTGAAAGACCAGTCTACCAGCACAAGAGCACAATTCCACCAGCACCGCCAGCACAGACCAGCACAGCCAACACAATTCCACCAGCACAGTCAGCACAGACCAGCACAGCCAGCACAGACCAGCACAGCCAGCACAGACCAGCGTCGTAAAAACGTGAAATTTTTTTTTTCTCCAAATCAAGCAAACCTAGTCTCAAATTAAAGACAAAATCACGACTAGAAATATGGTGAAATTCGTTTTCAAAAATAACGTCGTATGAAAAAGTTATGGTCGTTTAAAAATTGAGGGGGAACTTGAATAAATATTGTTTTCCACATTTACCCTTCCAGCTTTAAGATTCCTCCACTCCTTCTCTCTCATCTCTTTTAATCTTATCCATCCATCAAATTGATCTAGTGATCTAGATTTGGCCGCACCGGACTTAGGCAAATGCCCCTGCCGCATTTGATCCGACCCCTATATATATATATATATATAAATATATATATATATATATATATATATAGTGAAAAGTTCATTGTAGACACTCTCATAAGTGTAGACATGTAGACACCCTAGTTCTCCATTTGAACCTAAGCTTATATATAGGGTTGGGGTATTTTGGAACCCACTTTGCGTTGGAGAATCGTTGGAACCCGGTCAAAAACGCGGTTAAAAAAATGTTTTTTTCTCTTAATTTTTTTATGGTGGTAGTTTATGTTATAAACTACTCTTAAATGAAAAAAAATCAAAAAACCGCCTACTAGATTTTTTTTAAAAAGTATCAAAAATGTCTAGGTTACACATGTAACTTTTGCGTAACTGCAAATATATGCATAAAAGTTACAGATGTAACTTTTTTTGTAACTGAAAATGCTACGAGGCGGTTTTTTTATTTTTTTTCATTTAAGGGTAGTTTATAACATAAAGAACCACCATAAAAAAATTCAGAAAAATAAACATTTTTTTTACCACGTTTTTGACCGGGTTCCAACGATTCTCCAACTCGAAGGTGGGTTCCGAATTTATCTTTTCCCTAAGCAAGACGCAACCTAAGCCGAACAGAATAAAAATTAAAAACCTATTCCGGGGCCGGGTTCGACCGGTCGAGACCGGGTTAGACCGGCCGGTTGAACCGGTTAGGGGATTTATATATATATTTTTATAAAAATGTTAATAAATTTGTACACCACAACGAAAATAGTTAAAATACAATGATAATCCACTAAAAAATAATACCAAATAGGTATTTCATAAGAATATATAAGTTTTAAACTTTAAAAATAATAAAAAATAACAATAAATTTTAAAAAAAATAATTTTTTTTTAAAACTGTCAGAAAACCGGTTGAACCTGAAAAAACCGGAAAACCGCCCGGTTCAAAACGGTCCGGTGATGTCCAAAAAACCGGGAATTAAAAAACCGGTATGATGACCGGTTGACGGTTGAACCGGTTGAACCGGTTTTTAAAACATTGCTTTTAGGTGCTCTTAATCTTAGTTAATTAATCAGACACTTACGCAATTAGGCTTTAGGTTTTAGGCTTTTGGCTTTGTCTCAAGGTTTAGACTTTAGGCTTTAGGTTTCAGGCTTTAGATTTTAAGCTTCTTGGGTTATGAATTTGGGCTCGGCTATATAGACTTTAAGCTATTGGCTTTAGGCTTTAGACTTTAGGCTTTCCGCTTAAGGCCATAGGCATTATGCTTTAGGCCATCGGCTAAGGCTTTATAGGCCTCAGGCGTTCAGCTTTGTCAGTCTTTGGCTTTATGGGCCTTTAGCTATTTAGGTCTATATTCTTTAAGGTGTGGACATATGCTTTAGGCCTTAGGCTACAGGCCTTAGACCATAGGTTTTCCGCTTGAGGCCATAGGCTTTATGCTTTAGGACCATCGGCTAAGGCTTTATAAGCCTTAGGCGTTCTGCTTTATAGGTCTTAGGCTCTATGGCCTTTGGCTTTATGAACACTCCTATTAGGCTTAGGCTTTACTGATATTGGGTTCTTATCTATGTTACAAATCCTAGAACTAGCAACAAAGAATTTCTTTTCACGGAGACCTTAATAACACGGGCTCTAACTCCAAATCTAATGGTTTCTATTTATGGACTATGAAGACGACTACTCGTTATTGATTAATCTTTGATTGATCTATCATACTATGTAGTTCTTATCATATTGTTATTATTAA